>OY292438.1:0-7500 GCA_958496245.1 Perizoma flavofasciatum
ATGAAGGACTATAGTGGAGCAAGAATCTTTCAGAGCACTGACAAAGGAGATGGGACTGTAAAGGCCGCAATAGCCGTCTTTGATTATGACATGGATATTATACAGTACCCAGAACTCACCACGAACAACATCATAGTGGTGAAGGTCCGGACTAGTGCCTGGGAGATAGTCATAGTTTCCTTCTACTTTGAGCCAGATCAGCCCATTGACCCATACCTGGAGCAGCTCGTAAAGATAGAAAAAGAACTTGGACCCAAAAGAATCATAATGGGTGGAGATTCAAACGCAAAGAGTACTTGGTGGGGTAGCCAAATAGTAGACCATAGGGGCGAAGACATGTCAGGAACTCTCGAAGAAATGGGCTTGCAGGTGCTCAATGTAGGAGATACTCCAACATTTGACACCATCAGAGGAGGCATAACGCTCACCAGCTATGTTGATATAACAGCATGCTCAGTGGACATGTTGGACTTAGTAGAAGACTGGGAAGTTCAAGATGATCTTACAAGTTCGGACCACAACGGCATTACATTCAAAATTAGAATAACGAAAGCAAAAGGGACAAACATACAAAGAACAACCAGACTATACAACACAAAAAAGGCCAATTGGAGCCAGTTTCATGAGAAGCTGGCCCAATTAACAACAGAGAACAATATTAACAAAACAGAAATAGAAAAAATTGAAAACCAAATAGATTTAGAACAGACAATAGAAAAATATACCAACAACATAACACAAACATGCACACACGCAATACCAAAAAAGAAAATAAAGGGGAAACTTACCTTGCCGTGGTGGTCCGAAGAACTCGCTGAGCTGAAGCACGATGTAGTCACCAAAAAGCGACGAGTCAGGTCCGCAGCGCCAGTCCGAAGAGCAAAAGTTGTCGATGAATACCTGCAAGCAAAAGAAAAATATGAGAGTGAGGCCAAAAAAGCGCAAACAGAGAGCTGGAAAGGATTCTGTGAGAAGCAAGACAAGGAGGGACTCTGGGAGGGGATCTACAGGATAATAGGAAGAACAACAACAAGACAGGAAGACCTACCCTTAGTAAAGGATGGGAAGGCAATGACCCCGAAGGAATCGGTGAAAACTCTAGCGGATACCTTTTACCCGGAGGACTTTGGAAGGAAGGATAATGAAGATCACCGGCGGACCAGACAGATAGCTGACCAAGTAAACGGCTGGGTCGATGAAGAACAACATGACCCGCCGTTTACAATGGAAGAGCTAAGAGCCGCAGTGGAGAGCTTCAATCCGAAAAAAGCTCCGGGAGCAGATGGATTCACGGCCGATATCTGCAGGCAGGTGATATCACGAAGCCCAGATGTTTACCTTGCACTGGTCAACAAATGCCTGGCTCTCCATCACTTCCCCACCATCTGGAAGGAAGCCACAGTGGTGGTATTAAGGAAACCAGGCAAGGACAACTACACCAGCCCGAAGTCCTATAGGCCTATTGGATTGTTGCCAGTGATGGGGAAGATCTTCGAGAAGATGGTTGCAGGGCGCATGAAGTGGCACCTGATTCCCAGAATGAGCGCTCGCCAGTATGGTTTCATGCCCAAGAAGAGCACCGAAGACTCCCTCTATGACCTAATACAGTACATCAGAAATAAACTTGATCAGAAGAAAATAACAACGATGATATCATTGGACATAGAGGGCGCCTTCGATAGCGCATGGTGGCCCGCTATTAGAACCAGACTGGCCGAGGAACAGTGTCCAGTAAACATCAGAAGGCTGATCGACAGCTACCTCCAAGATAGAAGAGTGAGAGTAAGGTATGCTGGAGAGGAACACACAAAAAGCACTAGCAAGGGATGTGTCCAAGGCTCGATAAGTGGTCCCATCCTTTGGAATCTCCTCCTAGATTCTCTTCTGAAAGGGTTGGAGCAGAGGGGTGACTACTGTCAAGCCTTTGCAGATGACGTCGTTCTGGTGTTCGACGGGGACACAGCACTAGAAGTTCAGCGACAGGCCAATGCCGCTCTCGCCTATGTTCAGCAGTGGGGTGTCAAAAATAAGCTGAAATTTGCACCGCACAAAACAAAAGCAATGGTAATTACGAGAAAACTTAAGTATGACACACCACTGCTGAGGATGGGGGGGGTCGGCATTGATATGTCGCCTGAAATAAAGATTTTGGGGCTTACAATTGACCAAAAACTGACGTTCAATAGTCACTCGATCAACGTCAGTAGGAAGGCCATCAACATCTATAAACAGCTATCCAGAGCAGCCAGGATCAGCTGGGGCCTTCACCCCGAAGTCATTCGGACCATCTACATAGCTACAGTGGAACCGATCATCCTGTACGCGGCCAGTGCTTGGGCACCTGCAACCAAAAAACTCGGAGTACAAAAGCAGTTAAATGCAGTCCAGCGAGGATTTGCCCAGAAACTCTGTAGAGCTTATCGCACCGTCTCCCTAAACTCGGCACTGGTGCTGGCTGGGATACTCCCTCTCGACCTCAGGATACAAGAAGCAGCCGCCCTGTACGAGGCAAAGAGAGGGGTACCCCAGCCAGCGCTAGGAGATAGGGAGATAGAACAACTGGTGGGATATGCGAAGACTCGGCACCCAGCTGAACGTATGCGCCTGGAGTTCACCAGCTTGATGGACCAAGAACAAGTAGATAATCACGAAAACCAAGCAGTCAGAATTTATACAGATGGTAGCAAGATTGAGGGTAAAGTCGGAGCAGCGCTGTCCATATGGAAAAGCGACGCCGAGACGAAAACCCTCAAACTTAAGTTATCATCATACTGCACTGTATATCAAGCGGAACTCCTGGCTATTTGTAAAGCTACAAGAGAAATCCTCAAGTGCCCGGAATCAACTTTTGGCATATATAGCGATTCTAGATCAGCGTTAGAGGCCATAGCATGCCAAAACTCCCTCCACCCTCTAGCTGTGGAAGTCCGGGACAACATTAGGACCAGTAAACTCCAAAATAAAGAAATATCTTTATTTTGGATAAAAGCCCACGCGGGGTTGGCAGGAAATGAACGAGCAGATGAACTGGCTAAAGAGGCAGCCCTTAACACAAAGAAAAAACCTGATTATGACCAGTGCCCGGTCTCATTCGTCAAGCGACAGACCCGGATGGGATCGCTTGACGAATGGAACCGGAGGTATAAGTTAGGTGAGACTGGCGCTATAACCAAAATGTTCTTTCCGGATGCTATAGCAGCGTACAGGGTGGTCAGGAAGTTTGAACCAACCAACTTGCTGACGCAGGTCATGACAGGGCACGGTGGGTTCTCAGCATATTTGAACCGGTTCAAATGTAAGGAGGACCCATCGTGCATCTGTAAACCCGGTCTTCCCGAAACTGTTGTGCACGTTCTGTTCGAGTGTCCCGTATACGCCCACAAACGGTATGAAGCCGAGCAGATTTTAGAAGAGGATTTAAGTATACATAACTTGAGCAGTATGATAATAGATAATAAAAAGAGAGAAAATCTCTTTAAATATTGTACTGAAATTGTAGAAAAAGTAATAAAAAGAAATAAGTAGTAAAGTAAATTATGATGAATATACATTCTAATATATATATATATATATATTATATAACCAGCATAAATGTATAAAAGTAAATAATTTATTTAAAGCAAATAGAATATATGTAATAGTTTTATGAAAAAGGTAAAAAATTGATAATGATTAAAAGTAATGAAGATAGGATATCTATAAAAGTAAGTAAGCAACTTACAAAGTTGAAAAATAAGTAAAAAGATAGAAAAAGGCTCTGATTACGTCAGAGGTATTATAATATTACAAAAAAAAAAAAAAAAAAAAAAAAAAAAACCTAACCTAACCTAACCTAACCTAACCTAACCTAACCTAACCTAACCTAACCTAACCTAACCTAACCTAACCTAACCTAACCTAACCTAACCTAACCTAACCTAACCTAACCTAACCTAACCTAACCTAACCTAACCTAACCTAACCTAACCTAACCTAACCTAACCTAACCTAACCTAACCTAACCTAACCTAACCTAACCTAACCTAACCTAACCTAACCTAACCTAACCTAACCTAACCTAACCTAACCTAACCTAACCTAACCTAACCTAACCTAACCTAACCTAACCTAACCTAACCTAACCTAACCTAACCTAACCTAACCTAACCTAACCTAACCTAACCTAACCTAACCTAACCTAACCTAACCTAACCTAACCTAACCTAACCTAACCTAACCTAACCTAACCTAACCTAACCTAACCTAACCTAACCTAACCTAACCTAACCTAACCTAACCTAACCTAACCTAACCTAACCTAACCTAACCTAACCTAACCTAACCTAACCTAACCTAACCTAACCTAACCTAACCTAACCTAACCTAACCTAACCTAACCTAACCTAACCTAACCTAACCTAACCTAACCTAACCTAACCTAACCTAACCTAACCTAACCTAACCTAACCTAACCTAACCTAACCTAACCTAACCTAACCTAACCTAACCTAACCTAACCTAACCTAACCTAACCTAACCTAACCTAACCTAACCTAACCTAACCTAACCTAACCTAACCTAACCTAACCTAACCTAACCTAACCTAACCTAACCTAACCTAACCTAACCTAACCTAACCTAACCTAACCTAACCTAACCTAACCTAACCTAACCTAACCTAACCTAACCTAACCTAACCTAACCTAACCTAACCTAACCTAACCTAACCTAACCTAACCTAACCTAACCTAACCTAACCTAACCTAACCTAACCTAACCTAACCTAACCTAACCTAACCTAACCTAACCTAACCTAACCTAACCTAACCTAACCTAACCTAACCTAACCTAACCTAACCTAACCTAACCTAACCTAACCTAACCTAACCTAACCTAACCTAACCTAACCTAACCTAACCTAACCTAACCTAACCTAACCTAACCTAACCTAACCTAACCTAACCTAACCTAACCTAACCTAACCTAACCTAACCTAACCTAACCTAACCTAACCTAACCTAACCTAACCTAACCTAACCTAACCTAACCTAACCTAACCTAACCTAACCTAACCTAACCTAACCTAACCTAACCTAACCTAACCTAACCTAACCTAACCTAACCTAACCTAACCTAACCTAACCTAACCTAACCTAACCTAACCTAACCTAACCTAACCTAACCTAACCTAACCTAACCTAACCTAACCTAACCTAACCTAACCTAACCTAACCTAACCTAACCTAACCTAACCTAACCGAAAACCAGGGAAAAAGAGCTATCAAGATCCGAAATCCTACAGACCCATTGGACTTCTCCCAGTTATGGGAAAGATCTTTGAGAAAATGGTGGTGAGTAGGATAAAATTTCACATCCTCCCGAAACTGAGCTCTCGCCAGTTTGGATTTGTGCCACAAAAGAGCACGGAGGACGCCCTCTATGCCCTGGTGAATCACATCAAAGATAAACTTAAGCTTAAAAAACTTATTACGGTCGTATCCCTGGACATAGAGGGTGCCTTTGACAGTGCATGGTGGCCTGCGATCCGAGTCCGACTGGCTGAGGAGGGCTGCCCGGTCAACATCAGAAAAATCATAGATAGCTATCTCAAGGACAGGGAGGTGAGGGTACGATACGCCGGAGAGGAAGTAGCCAGACGCACCACCAAAGGGTGTGTCCAAGGATCGATTGGCGGCCCGATCCTCTGGAATCTGCTTATCGACCCCTTGCTTCGAGGATTGGAACAGCGCGGATACTACAACCAGGCGTTCGCAGATGATGTGGTCCTGGTCTTCGATGGAGATACTGCCTTGGCGGTCCAGACGCAGGCTAATGCCGCTCTCGCCTATGTTCGGGAGTGGGGAGTCAATAACAAGCTGAAATTCGCTCCACACAAAACCAACGCAATGATAGTGACAAGGAAGCTGAAGTTTGATACTCCACGCCTGAACATGGGCGGGATCGACATTGCCATGTCTGAGGAAATAAAGATTTTAGGGCTTACGATAGACCACAAACTAACATTTAAACAACATGTTACGGAAGTTTGTAGGAAAGCCCTAAATATATACAAGAAGCTTTCCACAGCAGCGAGGATCAGCTGGGGCCTACACCCGGAGGTGGTGAGGACCATTTACACGGCGGTGGTAGAGCCCATCATTATGTACGCGGCTAGCGTTTGGGCTCCTGCAGCCAGCAAAATAGGTACACAAAAAGTGCTGAACGCCGTGCAAAGAGGGTTTGCTCAGAAACTGTGCCGAGCCTATCGTACAGTCTCCCTCAATTCCGCATTAGTGCTGGCAGGAATACTACCCCTTGACCTCAGAGTACAGGAGGCAGCGGCCCTGTATGAGGCAAGGAGAGGTGTCCCCTGGCCTGCGCTAGGAGACAGAGAGGTGGAGAGAATGGCGGCATACTCAGCAAAACCTCACCCAGCAAAGCAGTTGTTTCTGAAATTCACATGCCTGGAAGACCAGCAGCAAGTGGATGTCCATAGCGATTACGCAGTGCGGATATTCACAGATGGTAGTAGGATTGAGGGAAAGGTTGGAGCCGCGCTATCCGTGTGGAATGGAGAGACGGAGACCCAAACCCACAAACTGAAGCTTTCATCCTATTGCACGGTTTACCAGGCGGAGTTGATGGCAATATGCAAAGCAACTGAGGTAGTCCTGAAAAACCCAGCCACACAATTTGCCATCTACAGCGACTCACGATCATCCCTCCAGTCTCTAACAAATAACAGCTCCACAAATCCGCTTGCGGTTAAGATTCGCGAGAACTTAAAGGCAAGTATGGACCAGAATAAAAATGTAGCATTGTTCTGGATCAAGGCTCACGCCGGACTGGAGGGAAATGAGCGCGCCGACGAACTTGCAAGAGAAGCGGCCCTACATTTGAAGAGCAAACCCACATACGACGCTTGTCCGGTCTCATATATAAAAAGACAGATAAGAGCACAAACTCTGGACGAGTGGAACAGGAGATACGTCAATGGTGAAAACGCGTCTGTCACTAAATACTTCTTCCCTGACGCAACTAAAGCATACCGCATAGTTAGGAGGCTAGAACTGACCGGCGTACTCACACAAATAATGACAGGGCACGGTGGGTTTTCCGAGTATTTGAACCGGTTCAAGTGCAAGGAAAGCCCATCGTGTATTTGTGAACCAGACAAACACGAGACTGTAGCGCACATCCTCTTTGACTGCCCCGTTTTCGGGAAAATTCGATATAACACCGAGCAACAACATAACATAAGCCTAACATTAGAAAATACATGTATATATATAAGCGATAAAAATGTAAGAAAAGAATTCATAGCCTACTGTTTAAAAATAGCAAATAGAGTAATTATAAGAAATAAAGATAGATAAAATTGTTGAACATATATTATGATAATATATAATAATCAGCAATGAAATTGTAAGTAGAATATATTATAGTAAAGCATAGGATATAAAATTGTAAAACCATAGATAATAAAAGAAATGTTAGAAATAAGTAGAAGATAAGAATAAC
>OY292438.1:10000-180000 GCA_958496245.1 Perizoma flavofasciatum
TTTAATTGAATTTGCCTACGTTCTTCAGAAACTTTGGATTTTTGCGTTATTTTTCAAAATTTAAACTTTTCAACAACTTTTTACCAGTAACTTACATTAATTTCGGCTCAAATTGAATTTTCTGTGTGCCCGCGTGTGGTCGCGGTGTGCATCAGTGGCCCAGGGTCCATTCCTGTAGAGAAAACACCAATTTACTTCGAGATTGCGTCAATTTTGCGAATTTCGTAAGAAATACGCATTTTTTACAACTTTTTCGAGTATATTGGTCGATCTCAGCACCTCCAGCAGCTGCAGCGGCGTCGCCCGTCGTCCCCGCGTGTACCTGTAACAGAAAACAACAGATTAGAGTCGAGAAATCGCAAAAAATTTAAAACTTCAAAATTTTCCTTGGCGAAAGTCTTGGTACCCCAGTCAGTTTTCATACATTTTATAGAATTCTGAGAAAATTACTTTTCTGAATAATCGTGTCGAAGACTTCATCCGCAGTGACTTTCTATCCCCGGATTAAATATTTAATTGAATTTGCCTACGTTCTTCAGAAACTTTGGATTTTTGCGTTATTTTTCAAAATTTAAACTTTTCAACAACTTTTTACCAGTAACTTACATTAATTTCGGCTCAAATTGAATTTTCTGTGTGCCCGCGTGTGGTCGCGGTGTGCATCAGTGGCCCAGGGTCCATTCCTGTAGAGAAAACACCAATTTACTTCGAGATTGCGTCAATTTTGCGAATTTCGTAAGAAATACGCATTTTTTACAACTTTTTCGAGTATATTGGTCGATCTCAGCACCTCCAGCAGCTGCAGCGGCGTCGCCCGTCGTCCCCGCGTGTACCTGTAACAGAAAACAACAGATTAGAGTCGAGAAATCGCAAAAAATTTAAAACTTCAAAATTTTCCTTGGCGAAAGTCTTGGTACCCCAGTCAGTTTTCATACATTTTATAGAATTCTGAGAAAATTACTTTTCTGAATAATCGTGTCGAAGACTTCATCCGCAGTGACTTTCTATCCCCGGATTAAATATTTAATTGAATTTGCCTACGTTCTTCAGAAACTTTGGATTTTTGCGTTATTTTTCAAAATTTAAACTTTTCAACAACTTTTTACCAGTAACTTACATTAATTTCGGCTCAAATTGAATTTTCTGTGTGCCCGCGTGTGGTCGCGGTGTGCATCAGTGGCCCAGGGTCCATTCCTGTAGAGAAAACACCAATTTACTTCGAGATTGCGTCAATTTTGCGAATTTCGTAAGAAATACGCATTTTTTACAACTTTTTCGAGTATATTGGTCGATCTCAGCACCTCCAGCAGCTGCAGCGGCGTCGCCCGTCGTCCCCGCGTGTACCTGTAACAGAAAACAACAGATTAGAGTCGAGAAATCGCAAAAAATTTAAAACTTCAAAATTTTCCTTGGCGAAAGTCTTGGTACCCCAGTCAGTTTTCATACATTTTATAGAATTCTGAGAAAATTACTTTTCTGAATAATCGTGTCGAAGACTTCATCCGCAGTGACTTTCTATCCCCGGATTAAATATTTAATTGAATTTGCCTACGTTCTTCAGAAACTTTGGATTTTTGCGTTATTTTTCAAAATTTAAACTTTTCAACAACTTTTTACCAGTAACTTACATTAATTTCGGCTCAAATTGAATTTTCTGTGTGCCCGCGTGTGGTCGCGGTGTGCATCAGTGGCCCAGGGTCCATTCCTGTAGAGAAAACACCAATTTACTTCGAGATTGCGTCAATTTTGCGAATTTCGTAAGAAATACGCATTTTTTACAACTTTTTCGAGTATATTGGTCGATCTCAGCACCTCCAGCAGCTGCAGCGGCGTCGCCCGTCGTCCCCGCGTGTACCTGTAACAGAAAACAACAGATTAGAGTCGAGAAATCGCAAAAAATTTAAAACTTCAAAATTTTCCTTGGCGAAAGTCTTGGTACCCCAGTCAGTTTTCATACATTTTATAGAATTCTGAGAAAATTACTTTTCTGAATAATCGTGTCGAAGACTTCATCCGCAGTGACTTTCTATCCCCGGATTAAATATTTAATTGAATTTGCCTACGTTCTTCAGAAACTTTGGATTTTTGCGTTATTTTTCAAAATTTAAACTTTTCAACAACTTTTTACCAGTAACTTACATTAATTTCGGCTCAAATTGAATTTTCTGTGTGCCCGCGTGTGGTCGCGGTGTGCATCAGTGGCCCAGGGTCCATTCCTGTAGAGAAAACACCAATTTACTTCGAGATTGCGTCAATTTTGCGAATTTCGTAAGAAATACGCATTTTTTACAACTTTTTCGAGTATATTGGTCGATCTCAGCACCTCCAGCAGCTGCAGCGGCGTCGCCCGTCGTCCCCGCGTGTACCTGTAACAGAAAACAACAGATTAGAGTCGAGAAATCGCAAAAAATTTAAAACTTCAAAATTTTCCTTGGCGAAAGTCTTGGTACCCCAGTCAGTTTTCATACATTTTATAGAATTCTGAGAAAATTACTTTTCTGAATAATCGTGTCGAAGACTTCATCCGCAGTGACTTTCTATCCCCGGATTAAATATTTAATTGAATTTGCCTACGTTCTTCAGAAACTTTGGATTTTTGCGTTATTTTTCAAAATTTAAACTTTTCAACAACTTTTTACCAGTAACTTACATTAATTTCGGCTCAAATTGAATTTTCTGTGTGCCCGCGTGTGGTCGCGGTGTGCATCAGTGGCCCAGGGTCCATTCCTGTAGAGAAAACACCAATTTACTTCGAGATTGCGTCAATTTTGCGAATTTCGTAAGAAATACGCATTTTTTACAACTTTTTCGAGTATATTGGTCGATCTCAGCACCTCCAGCAGCTGCAGCGGCGTCGCCCGTCGTCCCCGCGTGTACCTGTAACAGAAAACAACAGATTAGAGTCGAGAAATCGCAAAAAATTTAAAACTTCAAAATTTTCCTTGGCGAAAGTCTTGGTACCCCAGTCAGTTTTCATACATTTTATAGAATTCTGAGAAAATTACTTTTCTGAATAATCGTGTCGAAGACTTCATCCGCAGTGACTTTCTATCCCCGGATTAAATATTTAATTGAATTTGCCTACGTTCTTCAGAAACTTTGGATTTTTGCGTTATTTTTCAAAATTTAAACTTTTCAACAACTTTTTACCAGTAACTTACATTAATTTCGGCTCAAATTGAATTTTCTGTGTGCCCGCGTGTGGTCGCGGTGTGCATCAGTGGCCCAGGGTCCATTCCTGTAGAGAAAACACCAATTTACTTCGAGATTGCGTCAATTTTGCGAATTTCGTAAGAAATACGCATTTTTTACAACTTTTTCGAGTATATTGGTCGATCTCAGCACCTCCAGCAGCTGCAGCGGCGTCGCCCGTCGTCCCCGCGTGTACCTGTAACAGAAAACAACAGATTAGAGTCGAGAAATCGCAAAAAATTTAAAACTTCAAAATTTTCCTTGGCGAAAGTCTTGGTACCCCAGTCAGTTTTCATACATTTTATAGAATTCTGAGAAAATTACTTTTCTGAATAATCGTGTCGAAGACTTCATCCGCAGTGACTTTCTATCCCCGGATTAAATATTTAATTGAATTTGCCTACGTTCTTCAGAAACTTTGGATTTTTGCGTTATTTTTCAAAATTTAAACTTTTCAACAACTTTTTACCAGTAACTTACATTAATTTCGGCTCAAATTGAATTTTCTGTGTGCCCGCGTGTGGTCGCGGTGTGCATCAGTGGCCCAGGGTCCATTCCTGTAGAGAAAACACCAATTTACTTCGAGATTGCGTCAATTTTGCGAATTTCGTAAGAAATACGCATTTTTTACAACTTTTTCGAGTATATTGGTCGATCTCAGCACCTCCAGCAGCTGCAGCGGCGTCGCCCGTCGTCCCCGCGTGTACCTGTAACAGAAAACAACAGATTAGAGTCGAGAAATCGCAAAAAATCGCCCTCCCACCCACCCTTTGCAGGTTTGGGTATATTGATTTTGGTCACTTTTGTGGAGGGAAAATTTTGCAAGTTGCCGATTGAATAAAATTAAAGTTGACAAAGGTTACATACAGTTACCATGTTCGTAACGCCGCCGCCGTCCAAGGTTGGGAAGCCGCCTGTGGCTGAAATTGCTGATAAAATGAAGGCAGGTCCCTCTGGGGGTGCCGCTTTAGCGTCGACGTCTGGGCAGGTCCAGGAAAGCATCGGAAGATTGGAGCCGAACACCAGGTCACCACCGATTTCCACGCGCACTAAGACGGCAGAGGCCAGAGCGATCTGGGTTCACGCCAAAACGCAGCTGGACCTATCTGGAAATATAAAGACTATAATTAAAAAAGACGTCCTCGCTGCTCTTAAGACGTTGTATGAAATGGTGAAGCAGCTTGATGCTGCTCCAGTCCTTGGTCGACTTCATGAGGCGGGGGCGGAGCGAGAGCAGAGATTGGAACGAGCTGGCCCTGTTCTTGCTCCGGCTCCTGCCGATAGAAGCAGTGAGATTCTAGAGGGGATAAAGGAAATGAAGGAAATGCTGAGGAGGGAGTCGGAGGAAAGTAAAGGAATACTGAAAAAGGCTAAGAAAGCACTGGAAGATGCCGAAAAACTGTCAAAAAGAGAAGACGGCCCGACGCCGAGTGAAATTTTGGCCGAGATTAAGTCTCTGCGGCAAATCGTGGTCTTTGACGTTGTTGAAGGCCAGAAAGTTCAGCACAATAAGTGTCCAACTTCGGCAAAAATTGACCAGCTGGAAACCGAGGTTAAGAAAGCGTGCGCGGTGATGCGGAAAGCAACACCAGCGGCACCTGCTGACTGCCAGAAACTACAAGAGGGCATTGAAAGCCTCGGTTTAGCGCTGAACACCACCAAATCGCAGTTGGACACTATGATAAACACGCAGAGAATGTCTTACGCAGACATGGCCCGAAAACCGGTGTTGCCAACCCCAAATCACGCGCTCATTGTGTCCTCCTCGGATCAGGCGGATACCAGCTCAGAGGTCCTAGAAAAGATCAGAGGTGCAGTGGACGCGAGATCTACCGGTATACGAGTAGACATGGTGCGGAAGGCCAGAGATCAAAAGGTAGTAATCGGCTGCAAGAGCCAAGAAGAAGTCCAGAAGCTGCAAAAGAGACTCCAAAGCGAAGCCAAGGGTCTGAAGGTGGAGGAAGCCAAAACTAAGGATCCGTATGTTATAATAAGGGATGTCCTCTCTTATAACACGGATGAAGAGGTGGAAAAGTCTTTGAAGACACAAAACCCACAAATAACGGGAGATATCCCGGAAGAAGAATATAGAGCCACCGTTAAATATAGGAGAAGGGCACGTAACCCTTTGGAGAGTCACATAATCCTCCAGGTATCGCCGAAATTATGGCAGAGACTCACGATGGTGGGAATGGTCCATGTAGACCTGCAACGCCGTCCAGTGTCTGATCAGAGTCCGCTGCTTCAATGCACAAAGTGCCTAGGCTTTGGCCACGGACGCAGATTCTGCAAGGTAGCGGTGGATCTGTGCAGCCACTGTGGCGAGCAACATCTACGCAAGGATTGTCCAGCATGGACCATTGGAGACGTGCCATCGTGCCGAAACTGCAGGATGGCGAACCTGGATAGGCACGACCACAGTGCCTACGATATGGATTGCCCAATAAGGCGTCGCTGGGACTCGCTGGCGAGGTCCAGCGTTGCATATTGTTAAAGGCTCCTCAACGTATAATGTCATACAAGCGAATCTTCAACGAAGTAAACTGGCAACAGAAGACTACCTATGGGAAGCACAGAGGAGAAAAATGGGATTCGGGCTTATTCAAGAACCCTATGTGGGAGCAATAGGAAGAGTCAAGGACTACGTTGGAACTCGAATCGTTCAAAAAATTACGCCAACAACGACCGGTAAGCCAATAAGAGCAGCCATCGTGGTCCTTGATCCCAACATAAATATCCTAGCTGATCCCATTCTCTCAACAGAAGACATAGCGCATGCAATTCTAAGCACAGACAAGTGGGAAATAGAAGTAATGTCAGTTTACTTCGAAGAAGACAAGCCACTACACCTCTACATGGATCATATTAGAGAAACATTGGAAAAAACAAGAAGAACAAACATAATAATAGGTGGCGATATCAATGCATGGAGCCCATGGTGGGGAAGTATACGAGAAAATGAGCGGGGAGCCGATTTGGCAGCGTGGATCGATGAAATGGACTTGCATATTCTTAATGTGGGAGACAAACCTACATTCGAGACAGTCAGGAGGGGAAAAGTCTACAGGAGCAGAGTGGACATAACGACATGCAGCGAAAATATCCTATCAAAAATAGAAAACTGGGAAGTGGACGAGACCGTCACGGGCTCTGATCACAATGCAATAACTTTTACTATTCAACTAGAAAAATCAACCCAGACAGGCGACACGAAAACAACCAGAATCTACAACACAAAAAAAGCAAAGTGGTCAGAGTTCAAAACTGTACTAACTCGAAAGTTGAAAGAAGAAAACATAACCAACCAGTCAATCGAAGGAACCCAGACAAAAGAAGAACTTGAAGAGAAAATAGAGACATACATAAACATAGTTAAACAGACATGCGAAGAAACAATTCCGAAAATAAAAAGAAAAACAAGTTTTAAATTACCATGGTGGACAGAGGAGTTAGAGCAAAAAAAGAAGGAAATGACAACAAAAAAAAGAAGAATAAGATGTGCAGCACCGACTAGAAGAGAGTATGTGATACAACAATACCTAGAAGCAAAGAAAAACTACGAAGAAGAAGCAAAAAACGAACAAACAAGAAGCTGGAAAGAGTTCTGCTCAAAACAAGACAGAGAAACTATGTGGGACGGAATTTACCGAGTGATAAGGAAAACAGCCAAAAGGCAAGAAGACCTACTCCTTACAAATGACGACGGAAAGACGCTAGACCCAAACGAATCAGCAAAACTACTTATAAACACCTTCTACCCAGACGACATAGAAGAAGAAGACACAGAAGCACACCAAAGAATAAGGGAAGAAGAAGAACAAGAAATGGAAAAAGAAGACGAACTGGAGAGCGACCCCCTATTTACAGTTAATGAGATATGGAACGTAGTAGATAGCCAAAACCCGAAAAAAGCCCCCGGTCCTGATGGACTAACCGCCGATATATGTGCCAAGGCAATTGATACCGATGTTGATCTATTCCTAGGTATAGCCAACGGGTGTCTTAGCCTTGGACTCTTTCCAAGAGTTTGGAAAATAGCATCGGTGGTGGTAATTAGGAAACCTGGGAAGAGTGATTACACTAAACCAAAATCCTATCGACCTATAGGGCTTCTTTCGGTTTTTGGCAAAATCTTAGAAAAAATGATCATAAAAAGAATAAGATGGCACATGTTACCTAAATGCAATCCACGTCAATATGGATTTGTGCCACAACGCTGTACCGAGGACTCCCTCTATGATCTAGTGAACCATATACGCGAGGAATTAAGTTTGAAAAAAATAATTATCGTAGTATCGCTGGACATAGAGGGGGCCTTCGATAACGCGTGGTGGCCTGCAATAAAAAGACAATTGAGAATTAAAGGATGCCCTTATTATTTACGGAAAATAATAAACAGTTACCTAGAAGACAGGGAGGTACTAGTCAATTATGCAGGAGCAACATCTGTAAAACAGAATACTAAAGGCTGCATACAGGGGTCGATAGGGGGCCCTACATTTTGGAATATTTTGCTGGATCCGTTGCTTCAGCAGTTGGAAGACAACGGAAATTATTGCCAGGCGTTCGCTGACGATATCGTCCTTGTATTTTCCGGAAAATCAGTGTCTGATATACAGGAAAATATTAATCTAACTCTAAATAGTGTTCATGAATGGGGCATCAAAAATAAACTTAAATTTGCTGCTCACAAAACAAATGCTATGATAATTACAAAGAAACTAAAGTTTGACGACCCAGTCATGAACATGGGAGGGGTTTCAATAAATAAAGTAAAAGAAATAAAATTATTAGGACTAACAATAGATAATAAATTAACATTCAACAGTCACATTTCTAATATATGTACAAAATCATCTAATATTTACAAACAATTGTCAAGAGCAGCTAAAGTTAGTTGGGGACTCAATCCGGAGATTACAAGGACGATATATGTTGCGGTTATAGAGCCCATAACCCTGTATGCAGCTAGTGTTTGGTACGAAGCATCGGATAAAATATCGGCAAGAAAACAACTGGATGCCATCCAACGGGGCTTCGCCCAAAAAATATGTAGGTCATACAGGACGGTCTCTTTGACCGCAGCATTGTTGTTGGCAGGCCTGCTTCCTCTAGACCTAAGGATAAAGGAGGCAGCTTATATTTACGAAGCGAAGAGGGGCAAGCCTGTCGACAAATATATAGCTGATAGGTCACTAGAGAGTAGGATAAGTTTCATTAAAGCAATACATCCAGCAAAAACACAAAGGATTGATTTTAAATGTATTAATGATTGGACAGAGGAAACGATAGAAAAAAATAAAATAAATGGTTTGCTGGTGTTTACTGATGGTAGTAAAATAGAGGGGAAGGTAGGGGCAGCCCTCTCTTGGTGGCGAGACGGGAAAGAAGTCAAGAGCAAGAAGCTGTCCCTGGAGCCGTTCTGTACTGTGTTTCAGGCCGAAATGTATGCTCTATACATAGCTACAGAACAAGCCCACAGCATGAGCGACTCCAGGGTCACGGTGTTCAGTGACTCAAGGTCATCTCTCGAGCTCATCCAAAACCACGAAACGTTCCATCCACTCGCATTCATGATAAGAAAAAATATCTTCGCTCTTAGAACAGCAGGAAAACAAATTGAATTTTACTGGGTTAAAGCACATGTGGGAGTGGATGGAAACGAACGTGCGGATGAGCTTGCAAAGGCGGCGGCCCTTACCTTAAAAACCGCGCCAAATTATGACAAATGTCCTATCTCCTTTATAAAAAGATCAATTAGACGAGATTCGTTAAAGATATGGCAAGAGAGATATGTGAATTCAGAAACGGCTAAAGTAACAAAGATATTTTTCCCTCACGTCGAAATAGCATATAAAATTATTAAAAAGATTGATTTAGATAAAATAATAGTACAAATTTTTACGGGACATGGGGGATTCGGACAATATTTACACAGATTTAAAATAAAGACTTCACCTGAATGTATTTGCGATCCAGGAAAAGATGAAACAATTATTCACCTAATAGAAGAATGTCCACAATACACAATTAAGAGAGAAATGCTAAAATTAGAATATAAGAGAGATATAAAACAAGATACAATACATGAATGGCTTTTAGACGAACAAACAAGAGATAAGTTCCTAACATTCTGTAAATATATAGCTATGAGTTCAATAGAACGGAATAAGATATGATTTTCAATAATCTGTTTTTAGTGTAAATAAATATAAAATAAACAAAAAATTAAAATAAATAAATATAATAATTAAATATATATATATATAAAAATGTAAGTGTATAGAATCCAGAATGGATTATTAATGTAAATATAGACAATACTTAAAGTTTTTGATTACTTCTTTAGATAATAAAAAAAAAAAAGAAAAAGAAAATAAAAAAATAATAAAATAAAAAACAACAAAAAAATAAAAGAAGAAAAGTAAACGAAAATAAAGAAACAAATATAAGATAATATGAAAAATAATAGTTTTTAAGAAAATAAAATTGCTGTAATGTATGAAACTTAGGAATTAAGAAACATGTCATAAACCAATAAGTAAAGTTAAATAAAATAAAGATGTAAATAATTATTGTAATGTTGATAACGATACATAATTATGATAATTATATAAAATAAAGGGTTGCGTCTCCAACAGAGGCATACGACTCGGATGGAGATGCAACACTTAGTTATGTTAAAAAAGTCTCTGACTCAGTCAGAGGAGAAAAGACTCAGAATTAAAAAAAAAAAAAAAAAAAAAAAAAACCTAACCTAACCTAACCTAACCTAACCTAACCTAACCTAACCTAACCTAACCTAACCTAACCTAACCTAACCTAACCTAACCTAACCTAACCTAACCTAACCTAACCTAACCTAACCTAACCTAACCTAACCTAACCTAACCTAACCTAACCTAACCTAACCTAACCTAACCTAACCTAACCTAACCTAACCTAACCTAACCTAACCTAACCTAACCTAACCTAACCTAACCTAACCTAACCTAACCTAACCTAACCTAACCTAACCTAACCTAACCTAACCTAACCTAACCTAACCTTTTTTTTTTTTTTTTTTTTTTTTTTTTTTTTTTTTTTTTTTTTTTGGTGACGAGGGGGAAATCTGCTGACAGATACCCTACCACATTGAGGGTGTGATAGGGTTATGTGAGGTTCACGGACTCGTGGACTCACTAAAACCCCCCCGGTGGCCGGCCTCGATGCATGTCAAGGGGCTCCGGGATCTCCAAAGGAACGCACCGGTGCCCCTCTCGCATAGCGCCCTTCGCACGTCCCGGGGGCAGTTGAAGAACCACCCCCAGCACCCTCGCGGTGCTAACGGCGGCACATGCCACGATGTACCGCCGCCCTCCCGAGGCCCGCTTGAGGATAGTCAGAGCCCTCACTCCGACCACCCACGGGCCTGAAAGGTCCCCTGTTCGGCAGGGGATACCGCTACGCCCCTTGCGGGGCAGGCGCTGCGGGGCGGCCGTTGCCTGCGCCCCGCCGCCGCCTCCTCCGAGCGGGATCGGCCCTCTCCCGATCTCGCTCAGCGGCCTCTTTCCGAACCATTACGGTCTCACAGAAAGAGGCCACCGCCTTCCACGCCGTCTCGTCTGCCAGCATAGCCGCTACTACGCTTGGCAGAGAGAGGTCCTGCCCGATCCTGGAGACCAGGATCCGCCGCTCCACGCACCACGCCGAGCACTCCTCCAGCGTGTGCTGTGCGGAATCCCGGTCCCACCCACAATGGTGGCATTGCGGTGTCGGTTCGCGTCCTATCCTAGTCAGGAACTCACCAAAGCATCCGTGCCCGGTGAGAACCTGAGTAAGACGATAGGTGACGTTACCCACCTCCCTCCCTAGCCAGCCTTCGAGGTTTGGTAGAATAGCGCCAACGATGCGCTGGCGCGAACACCGCGGCTCATGGAGCCGCTCGCGCCACTTCCGGAGCGCACGTCGGCGCTCCTCTGACCGCACTTCAGCAGGCGCGGCTCCGCCCCCGTCATCATTGCGAAGACGAACATACACGCGTGCGTCCATCTCCGCTAAGATGTCGAGCGGCGGGAACCGCGCCAACAGAGTTGCCGCCTCCAGGGATATCGTCCGATACCCCCGTGCGATACGAATGGCAATGGTACGCTGCAGGCTATTAAACATAGCCCTACAGCGACCAACACCCGTCAGTCTCCCTGACCAAACGGGCGCTCCGTAGAGTGCCATCGATCGCACCACCCCCGCGTAGAGGCGGCGAACTCCCTCTCTAGGTCCCCCGAGATTAGGCAGCAGACGATGCAACGCACCGACCACCTTCCGAATCCGGGGGACAGAGCGGCTGAAGTGCTCCTCGAAGCGCCAGCGACTGTCCAAGGTAAGGCCCAAGTACTTGAGGTACTGGCCCACCTGGACGTCAACGTCACCCACGCGAACCGACATGCTGGGTGGTTCCCGTCCCCTCGGGAACTTGTGGAACCATAGCGCCTCGGTCTTCTGAGGCGCTATCCTCAGACCCAGCTCGTGGATCTTGTCCACCACGCATGCCACCCCAAGCTCGGCGAGCCCTTTGGCCTCCTCGAAGGTGTCCCCGCCAGCCAGCACGAGAGTGTCGTCCGCATAGCAGACTACGTGCAGGCCGACGGGGAGACTGACGCGCAGGACCGCGTCGTATGCGAGGTTCCACAGAAGTGGGCCCAAAACGGATCCCTGTGGAACCCCGCAACAAACCTCCCTCTGGTGCAATGCACCGTCCCTGCCCACATACTGCACACACCGGTCTCGCAGGTAGGCGCCAACGATGCGCTGCAGGTAAGGAGGCACTCCGTGATGCACAAGTGCCTCAACCTTTTTTTTTTTTTTTTTGATAAAAGGGGGGAAATGCCACGCATCCCCCTTCCGCCACGGGGGTGGCGAAAGGGGGTATGTGGGACTCTAACCCACTAAAACCCCCCTGGTTAACGTCGCCCGCCGTAGTGGGGCAAGATGGGGTCGCGTTAGCATTCACCATCTTACCCCGACGGGTGGCCCAGGAACCACCCGGGCCCCGGCCATGTGTGGGGCCGTGCAAGCCGGCGGAATCCCCCGATCTCCGCCAGTGACCCCACACTCGCGCCCTGAAAAGGGCGCCACCTCCAACTTACGCTGTCCCTCACTCCAAGCCTGCCCGGTATGGGAAACCCTGCCGGTATAGCCTCGAAGATCATTGGGACGCGCAAGCCCTCATCCGCGCCCTGAAAAGGGCGCCCCCTCCAACTTACGCTGTCCCTCACTCCAAGCCTGCCCGGTATGGGAAACCCTGCCGGTATAGCCTCGAAGATCATTGGGACGCGCAAGCCCTCATCCGCGCCCTGAAAAGGGCGCCCCCTCCAACTTACGCTGTCCCTCACTCCAAGCCTGCCCGGTATGGGAAACCCTGCCGGTATAGCCTCGAAGATCATTGGGACGCGCAAGCCCTCATCCGCGCCCTGAAAAGGGCGCCCCCTCCAACTTACGCTGTCCCTCACTCCGAGCCTGACCGGTATGGGGAGCCCTGCCGGTATAGCCTCGACGATCATTGAGACGCGCAAGCCCTCATCCGCGCCCTGAAAAGGGCGCCCCCTCCAACTTACGCTGTCCCTCACTCCGAGCCTGACCGGTATGGGAAGCCCTGCCGGTATAGCCTCGAAGATCATTGGGACGCGCAAGACCTCATCCGCGCCCTGAAAAGGGCGCCCCCTCCAACTTACGCTGTCCCTCACTCCAAGCCTGACCGGTATGGGAAGCCCTGCCGGTATAGCCTCGAAGATCATTGGAACGCGCAAGCCGACCAGAACAGCAAAAGCCGTCCCGGCCTTCCCTTCACAGTGCGCCCTGAAAAGGGCACACTCCGTCAAACGGGCCCATAAAGGGCCACGCCGACCCCACGTCCGCGCCCTTAAAAGGGCGCCCCCTCCAACTTACGCTGTCCCTCACTCCAAGCCTGACCGGTATGGGAAGCCCTGCCGGTATAGCCTCGAAGATCATTGGGACGCGCAAGCCGACCAGAGCAGCAAAAGCCGCCCCGGCCCTCCCACGGTGCGCCCTGAAAAGGGCACACCCACCCCGCAAGACGGGACCACACCGGGCCCCGCCAAGCCCTCGTCCGCGCCCTAAAAAGGGCGCCCCCTCCCACCGGAGCAGCATACACCGCCCCGGCCCTCCCATGGTGCTCCTCCACGAGCCCACCATGCTGCCCCATCTGCTGTGCCCCATGCGGCTCATAGGGACACGCGAAGGGGCCCCCCCGGTCGGTCCATTAGTTGCTCGACAATAAGATCCCACGTATGAGAAGTTATTGTCGAGCTTAAACGAGGCGCACCGTCCCATAGGCTTCTGTTCACCCCGGATCCGTCTGATCCATAAGTGACCAGAGCCCACAGGCACACGAGAAGGTTGACCGACATGGCACCCCACAAGTGCCTCAACCTAACCTAACCTAACCTAACCTAACCTAACCTAACCTAACCTTTTTTTTTTTTTTTTTTTTTTTGCGTGGGGAAATCCTCATGGATACCCTTTGCCTGGGGGAGGCAAAGGGTTATGCCGGACTCTTACCGGCTAAAACCCCACGGGGTTCCTTCTTAACGCCATCTGTCAGGGCCGTGGGTACGCTTTCGCACTCTTCCATAGCCCCAACGACGTTGGCTCAAAGCATGAGCCTCGACTCATCTCAGTGTGAGAGGCGCGCGGAACCTCCACGCGCGCCCTCTCAGGGCTTCACAGTGGTCGGCAGCACTCCCCCGTGCTGCCGCCTAAGCCATTCTATGGTGGTCTAAGAGCGTGGAGGTTTCTCCTCCGACGCCCGATTCTCCTGCTGCGAATAGGGTTGTTGGAGTGGGTCTCCCGTTCCCTTTCAGCAGCTTCCTTTTGCGACAGAACTTCTTCGCAAAAGGCAATACCGGCTCTCCAGGTATCCTCACTCCCAACCATAGCCTCAACTAAAGCTTGAAGTGAGAGAATATTTCCAACAATACTGGCGAGCTCCTGTCGTTGGACGGCCCAGGCTGGACAGTCTTCCAATGTATGCTGCGCCGTGTCTTCATTATGGTCACAATGGTGACAAGCAGATGTCGATTCCCTTCCAATTCGACACAAGTATTTCGAGAAACAACCGTGGCCCGAAAGTACCTGCGTCAATCGGAAGGTCATCGACCCATGCTCCCTTGTGAGCCATTCCTTCAGGACTGGCCTGATCGCCCCTATTGTCCTGAGACCAGCGCTTGGCTGCGCCAATCTCCTGAGCCATTCCTCTACGAGTACGTTATAGATTTCAAGTCTTTTTCCCTCTATCTCTCGTGGAGCAGGTCGCTGACCTTGCACTAATTCCTCTTCGCGCCAAATGTGGATTTCAGCGAGACCCCTTGCGTCTAGATCCCATGGCAATGAGCCCGCCAAAACGCACGCTGCTTCAAATGAGATAGTGCGGTATCCCCGAATGACTCTTATCGCCAACGCTCTCTGTGGTTGACGCAGTAGAGCGATGTTACGATTGTTAAGAGTCTCGGCCCACACAGGAGCCCCGTACATAGCCATGGAGCGGACGACTCCTAGATAGAGCCGCCGACAACCCACTTTAGCCCCTCTGATATTAGGCAGTAGTCCTCCAAGTGCTGCCGCTGTCCTCATAAGTTTAGGCACTAGGTGCCTAAAATGGGAATTGAAGTCCCATCGGCTGTCGAGGATGAGTCCCAAGTATTTCATCGTAGACTCGACACCGATGCGGACCCCGCCCACCACTATGTGAGATCCAACCGGGGGCTTATTCCGCGGCCCGTAGAAGTATAGGGCTTCGGACTTGTTTAGAGCCACTTCAAGCCCAAGTCGTTTTATCCTGTCGACCACTTGTGCCACACCCGCCGTAGCAAGAATTGCTGCCTCCCTGTGTGTTTTTCCTCTCGCAGTGACAAGAGTATCATCGGCATAACACGTGACTTGGATTCCTCTAATTAGGGAGCCCCGTAGCACCCAATCATAACCAATATTCCACAGGAGCGGCCCAAGGACCGACCCCTGTGGAACACCGCACGACATTCTGTGCTGACTCCAACCATCTTGCCCTTTAAACGATACAAATCGAGAAGCAAGGTAGTCTCCAATTATGTTACGTAAGTAACAGGGCACCCGATGGTATCTCAAAGCTTCTCTGATACAACTCCAGGGCAGAGTATTAAAAGCGTTGGCGATGTCTAGAGACACCGCCAAGACAACCTCTCCTTTAGACACTGCCTCCTCCGCCATCTCCTTAACTCGCAGGATGGCACCGACTGTCGATCTTCCCCTTCGAAAACCGAACTGATTATCATCCAGGTTCGGACCCAAGCAATTCATGTGTCCTATCAGGCGATCAGCAATTATACGCTCAAACAACTTACCAACCTCATCCAGAAGAACGATGGGGCGGTAAGCTGAAGGAGTGTCAGCGGGACGTCCTTCTTTCTTCAACAGTACCAGATTCCCTATCTTCCATTGCGTAGGAAATCGTCCCTGTTCCAAACAAGCGTCAAAAAGGCCGCGCAACCGAGGCCCCAAAGTCTTCATGGCTAGCACCCATGCTCGACCAGGGATGCCATCAGGGCCTGGTGCCGTGTTCTTAGCTCTGAGTCGCAGAACCGCTCCTCTCAGCTCGACCTCTTCCACTTCCGGTACATCGGCAATCACTTCAATCTCCTCGCTGGGCGGAGCCATGGCTGGAGGTGTGTGCTCATCTCTTGTGGGAAATAAGGCAGACACTACTCTATTCAAGAGCAGAGGCTCTAGACTCTGCGTCAGTGGTGGCGCCCACGGACGAAGTTTGCCCCTAACCATTCTGTAGGGTCGCCCCCACGGGTCTCGGTTAAGAGTCTCCATCAATTCGTCACGTGCTTGACTCTTCGCCTTGATGATGGCTAGCTGAAGGGATGCTTTTGCGTCTTTGTACGATGCGTAGAGTTGCACCTCTACATCTTGGTCCCGGCGTCGTCTTCGGCGGTGTCTAGTGTACAGACGTCTGGCCACAACACACGCTACTCGTAGCTCCATTAGCTCCGCCGACCACCAATAGACTTGGCGCTTGGCAGTGTGAGGTCCTACTCTGGGCATCGCCGCGTCACAGATGTGGGTCATTGCTTGCTGGAACCACTCTGCTTCCTCCTCGATGTTTATTTCCTCCTGACTATTCGGCGTGGAAGCCCAGTCTTGGACCAAGGAGGCCTCCTCCAGTAGATCTCGGTCCAAGCGCTTCAATGCCCATTTCGGACTGTCATCGCGTGTATTGACTCGCCTACTCGGAGGGACCGATAGTAAGGCGACCTCAAAACGGATGTAACGGTGGTCAGAGAGCGTTTCCAACTCCACCTCGACCTTCCAGTCACGAATCCGGCTCGAAAGGTTTGCGCTTGCAAAGGTTACGTCCACTATGGATCCGCCCTGCTGCCGCACACAAGTGAACTCCGATCCTCGATTCATGACTGAGAGACCGATGGTGAGAAGCCACTCCTCTAACGTGTCCCCGCGCACATTTGTAACAGGAGATCCCCAGGCCGCTGATTTGGCATTTAGGTCTCCTAATACGATAACCGGGATCGGGTGAGTTCGCCTGACCAGGGCCCCCACTTCGACGAGAAAACTCTCGAACTCAGCGAGGACCCTATTCGGCGAGAAATACACTGCCACCACCATCACTCCCCCCACAAGAGCCGCGACGAATCCCTTTCCCTTCGAGACTCTATCAAAAGCGGTATCTCGAGAAACTATACTTACGAGCCCTTCCATATCACTAACCCAGTTATCCCTGGGAGGGACAAAGTAAGGCTCAGAGATTACTGCTATATCAATCAACCACTCCGCCATGCTCTGGGTCATGAGATCTTGAGCCCTGGCGGAGTGGTTGAGATTTCCCTGTAGAAATCGTAAGGCCATCCTAAACGACATCCATTTCTACCGCCTCATCCCCCTCCTGTGTCGAGGGGCAGCTGGAAGCTGTCATCGTTGCAGCTGAAGAAATTGCAGCTTTCCCAGCCCGTCGTCTCCTTGTCTTAGGAGGGGCACACACCTTACTTCCCAGTTTGTGAGCTGATGGCTTGTTTGCCAACGCACATAGTGAGCACTTTGGCTGGGCTGAACACTCAGATGACTTGTGACCATTTTGGCCACACCGGTAGCACTCTTCGCTGCGGTCAATTTCTTCTGTGCACTGGGCGCGTACGTGTCCCGTTTGCAGGCACCGATAACATCTTAAGGGTCTTGGCTGCAGCATTTCAATGCGCGCTGAAACCCAGCCGACAAGTAGGCGGCCTTGTGCTGCCAGTTTCTTGGCAGCGGCCACTGGGCATTTCACGAATGCTACACCAGTGCCTTGCAAGGATCGTTTGACTTCGCCAGACTTGATTTGGTCTTCAGGACAACCTCCGCGCTGTGCCACAGCAGCAATAATGTCTTCTTTAGACACCGAGTCGTCCAAACCTATGACCCTAAACTCGGCGCATTTGGTGGGCCTAGACACTTTTGCCAAATCTTCACTCAGGGCTTCCCTAAGCTTCTGGGCTAGAGAGTCCGCCTTTTCAGCACTCGTGTCTCCCGCTGCAACCTCAAGGATGCGGGCTCCTGTGGCGGCTTTTCGGAAACGCAGGCTTGTGATACCACAGCTGTTAAGGTCCACTTTTGCCTTGGCTTCCTCTAACACCTTCGCATACGTTACACCATTCTCCTTGGCTCCCGATTGCAGCGTAATTACAACTGCTGCAGTACGAGGAGCTCGCAACTTTACTGGAGGGGTGTGGCGTTTTAACTTCACTGCGTTGACCGGTAGCACTGCGTCTGTTGGCTGTGAGGACGTCGCTTTCTTTTTCTTCCCTAGTTTACCCACCGTAGTCCAGCCTACGTTCAAGGTCTCAGAAGCTGGTGGGAGATCACGAGGCACACTTTGGGCGGGTATGCGATTTTCAGCACCCTTCTTGTTCTTCCCCTTTGGAGGTTTCGGGACGACTACTGCAGTTATAGTTGCAGCAGTCTGTGCGTCCTTTTTCCTATCTGCAGCCAAAGGAGGACGGATCCGCTTCTCCGGAAGCAGTCTCTCCTCCATCCCCTCCAGCCGTGCATTAATCATGTTGCCCACCTGCATCATGATAGAGCGCGTCAATTCTTCTTGATGACTAGCATCGTCATGGGGCTTCATAGTCTTTTGAGTCGTCGTTAATATGACAGCCGACTCTGGACGACTTAGGCGCACTGGAGGCAATTCCTCCCTGCTCTCAAGAGCTTGGGCCAATTTGGTCTTCATCTCGTTCAGTTCCTTGCGAAGCTCTGCCATCTCAGCGCGCAAGCGAGTATTGTCGGCTTGCAGCTTCACAGTTTCTTCCGAGGCTGTGCGAGTGGAAAGCGCTCCTACTGCTGCCTTTATTGACGACGTTGCGTCCTTTAGGGCAGCTACAAACGTGCCCTTAAGGTTACCAGATTTGGTGGCAACCTTTAAAATCACATCTGTTGCGTCCAACACCTGCTTGTTCAGGTCAAAGGCCAATCCACTATTTTCTTCTTCGCGCAATGGTTGAACTACCACAGAGCGCTTCGCCCGAGCCACCTGAGCGGTAACCTCTTCTTCAGCCTTGCGACAAAATTCTGCTCGCCTCTGAGCATTAAGCTCTAACTGAGCCTTGGCCAGGCCTACATATTTTCCTGTGGAGGGGGGACGCCCACGTCCCCTCCTACTTGACGCCTTGGGAGGAGTCCCATTGTCATCACCATTGTCTGAACTGGCTTCATCCCATTGGCGCTTTCGCCAAAAACGGCCACCTTCAGGAGAAGCGCCAGAAGTTCGTGACGCAACCGTCCTCAGACTCACGTCAGAGTCCGTGTCAGACAAGTTCGCCATCTTTGCCGAGGTGATGGGTGAATACTCATCACTCGGTTTCATCTCACAGCGTGTTAAAACTACACGCGGTTCTCTCAACAAATCCATATCATTGTGCAAATCAAGGTCCAGGTTCATTCCAAGGTTGTCGTCGGTGTGAGAGCCGAGGCTCTCAAAGCGGTTGCCGCCCCCCCCAGAATACGAGGGGCTGCCTCCCGAAGGAGGGTGGGATTCTCCGCCAGCAGAGCTGACGGTACCCACCTGGGGTAATAAGTTTTTAGTACAATCCGCCATAGTGTTTTTTGGGTTTGTCAGTTTAAAGGCTCGACAGCCTGGGTTGGGTTGATGCTCTAGGGACTGCATTACCCCTGCAGCCATTCATCCTATCGCCGAGCATCGAAACTTAGGATTGGGGTCCGACTCACGTTTCCGAAAAACGGAAATACGCCCTAACAAGGGCGCCCCCTCCGACTTGCGCTAGTCCCTCCCTCCAAGCCTGTCCGGTATGGGTATGCCTGCCGGCATAGCCTTGGAGATCATTGGGACACGCAAGCCCACCCATGGTGCTCCTCCTCGAGCCCACCATGCTCGCCCCTTCCACTGGGCCCTTCCCCTTTCCCCCCAGTGTTTGGTCCGCGCCGGTAAACCGGTAACTCCTATTCACGGTACCTACCGACAATGGTAGGTATCGTAAATAGAAGCCGTGCCCCTATCCGCCTCCCGGGGGACGCGCCACGTCGGAGTTCACCTCTCCGCCCACTGGGACAACCCAGCAGGTCCGTGGAACCTAACCTAACCTAACCCAACCTAACCCAACCTAACCTAACCTTTTTTTTTTTTTTTTTTTTTTTTTTTTTTTTTTTTTTTGACCCAGGGGAAATCCTTTATGGATACCACCCAGCCCGGGGGGGCCAAGTGGTTATGTCGGACTCCTAATACCGACTAAAACCCCTGGGGTGTTCCTTCTCGTCGCTTATGATGGGGTCACGGGGACGCTATGCAAACTTCCGCGACCCCGCCAGCGTTTGTGCTTACGCACCCAACTCAGGAGGTTTGGCGTTTTAGCCACTCCACTCCAATCCTCTCAAGGAAGGCACCCTGAACACTTAGGCACCTTCACTCTTCGGATCTTACAGCGCAGGCGACAGACCCCCCGATCCATCGCCCGCAGATCCCCACTAGGTCGGCATTCGGGCCATGTAGGCCAAACGTCGCCGGCCATGCCTCCTGCGACGCATCGGGAGTGAGTTCGGGTCTTGTTCTCGCTCCCGCTCGGCCGCTTCCTTCTGGATTAAGATGTTTTCACAGAAGGTAGCGACCGCACTCCAGGCCTCTTCGCTGTCGACCATGGCTTTGATCATAGCCGACAACGACAAATCCCGTCCAATAACTGCGGATACGGCAGCGCGAGGCTCCGCCCATGCTGGGCACTCTTCACGCGTGTGTTTTGCCGTATCCGCGGCTCCACCTGTGCAGTGGTGACACTCCGCTGTTGGCTCTCGACCCACCACCCGACACAGATACTTACCAAAGCACCCGTGGCCAGTAAGCATCTGCACCAGGTGGAAGGTGAGAGCGCCGTGCTTTCGCTCGACCCACGGCCTAAGAACAGGCCTTATTGCCGCCACTAGGTCCTGGCTAGTCGCGGAAATCTCCAACCACGACGTCCACTTCTGGAAGAGATCGTCGCGCGCCTCTATTCTCCATTGCATGATCTCGCGCGGGTGAAGACGTTCACCTGTCTCACGCGCCTCCACGACTCGCCAGTACAACGCCGCCAGGACTTCTGCTTCCAGTTCCCACGGCGGTGTGCCAGCGAGTAAACATGCTCCTGTGTGTGACACCGTGCGATATGCTCGAGCTGCCCTGAGAGCTATAGCTCGTTGCGGGCGTCGCAGCAATGACACATTTCGGGCACTCAACGCATCTGCCCATATTGGCGCTCCATAAAGCGCCATTGAGCGTACCACACCTGCGTACAGGCGTCGGCATGCTCCTCCCGGACCTCCCAGATTTGGAAGGATCCTCCCAAGCGCTCCAGCTGCAGCTACCAATCTTGGGGCCAAGCGCCGGAAATGCTCATTGAACTTCCATCTGCCGTCGAGGACGATTCCCAGATACTTCATCGTTGACCCAACGGCGATGGAAGTTCCGCCCACCATTATCGATGCTCCAGGCGGTGGCGCATTCCGAGGTCCATGGAAAACTAGGACCTCAGATTTATTTAGGGCCACTTCCAGCCCTAGAGCACGGATCCTGTGCACCATTTGGGCAACGCCCGCTGTGGCGAGGCGGGCTGCTTCCCTATGAGTCTTGCCGAAGGCCGACACAAGAGTGTCATCCGCGTAACATGTTACGCCTACCCCCGGCAAAGTGGCTCCACGCAACACCCAGTCGTAGCCGATGTTCCACAGGAGCGGTCCGAGGACCGAACCCTGTGGAACACCGCACGACATCGCTCGCCTCCCCAAGCCGTCCTTCGTCGGAAAAGCAACCGCTCTACCAGCAAAGTAGTCCGCCACGACCGTCTGCAGGTATCGTGGCACGCCGTGATATTGCAGCGCTGCCTTCACTGTCTCCCAGGGAAGAGTGTTGAACGCATTGGAAATGTCCAACGACACAGCCCACAGCACACCACCCTGGGTGACCGCCTCTTCAGCAAGGTCCCTGACCCTTGCAATCGCGCCCAAGGTTGAGCGGCCCCGGCGAAAGCCAAACTGCGTATCGTGCAACCCAGGCTCCATGCTCTCGTGCAGGCGAGCAGCGAGCACACGCTCAAAGAGCTTGCTCACCTCATCGAGCAGCACGATGGGGCGATAGGCTGACGGCAGCTCAGCCGGCCGCCCCTCCTTTCTAAGGAGAACGAGCTTGCCCATCTTCCATGCTTGCGGAAACCGACCTCTTTCAAGGCAAGCAGTGAATAAGGCTTTCACCCTGTCCCCCATTTCCTTTAGGGCGAGAACCAAGGCACGCCCTGGCACGCCATCGGGTCCCGGGGCGGTGTTCTTTGACCGAAGTTTAAGAATTGCCACCCCGAACTCCACCTCAGACACCGGAGGGACCGCATCTTCCTCGCCAACCCGCTCCGGCCTTGCACTGACCATCGGTGGTGGCACCCACTCTTCCCGTTGGGGGAAGAGAGTGCTCACCACCTGGTCCAGCAGCTGTGGCTGAAGGCTGCTCGTCAGTGGAGGAGCCCAGGGTCGGAGCTTCTGACGCACCACACGATACGGCCTTCCCCAAGGATCCCTGTCGAGCGTTCCCAACCATTCCTCCCACGCCGACTCTTTGGCCCCTGCGATGGCTACCTGCAGGGTCTTGCAGGTGTTCCTGTAATCCTCGTACAGGCCATCCTCCATGCTCTGATCACGGACCCTCCTCCTTCTGTATCGTGTGTATCGGCGGCGCGCAACCACACAGGCTTCTCGCAGCTCATGCAGCTCTGTGCGCCACCAATACACTCGACGCCGAGGCGGGAATGGTTTGGCCCTGGGCATTGCCGCATCGCACACGCGAGTAAAGGCAACCCCAAGCCGCTCAGTCTCCTCATCCACCTCCTCGACTGGACCAGAACCAGCACTCCAAGCCTCCACTATGGCCGCCTCCTTGGCAGCGTCCCTGTCAAGTCGTCCCAGCACCCAACGCGGGCCACCACCTCCAGCCGACCGACTTCCTCTCTCCGGAGTGGCAGGGAACGCGGAGACATCATATCGGATATATCTATGATCCGACAGAGTCTCCACGTCCACCACCACTCTCCACTCCTGGACACGGCATGAAAGGCGAGAGGACGCAAAAGTGAGGTCCACAATAGACGCCCCCTGCCGTCGCACGCACGTATGCTCCGATCCCCTGTTAAGGACCTCCAATCCCATGGACACTGCCCATTCCTCCAGCGCTTCCCCCCTTACGTCTGTTTCTGGAGATCCCCACGCCGTTGATTTGGCGTTGAAATCTCCAGCAACTAACACGGGGTAGTGGGATACTTGCCCAACCAGGGCCCCAACTTCTACGAGCATTTGCTCGAAGTCTGCGAGGCTCCGACTAGGTGGAAAGTATACCCCTATCACTGCCATGCCACCCATGACAGCCATGACGTACCCCTGACCCTTTGCTACTCGGTCAAAGGGTGGAGCGCCAGCAGCGGCCGGGGCGATGATGGCCACCAGGTCTTCCCGGTCACCTGCCCAGTCATCCCGGACAGGGACCACGTACGGCTCAGCGACCACAGCTATTTGGATCTTCCACTGTGCCATGCTCTGGATCAGAAGGTCCTGAGCCCTGGCACAGTGGTTGATGTTCGCCTGCAAGAATGGGACCGCCATCTAAATAGCGGTGTCCATGGGATCCTCCTGTGTAGCGTCATGCTGGGACGACTGAGAGGCTTTGGGGCCTTCCCTGTTCTTCCCCCTCGTTGAACGGCCTCTACGGCCCTTTTTGGACCCCTTTGAATCGGGGCATCCCTTCCCACCAACTCTGTGTGTAGCGGGCTTGCCGTCCGCAGCGCATACAGCGCAGTGCGGCTCCGCATGACACTCCCGCGCCCTATGGTCGGGTTTCCCGCATCGGAAGCAGAGGCCTGCACGGCTCCCCTCAGAGGTGCATTTGTTTCCAACGTGGCCAGTCTCGAGGCACCGATAGCACCTCAGGGGTTTGGGGTCAAGCAGCGTCACCCGCGCCGAGACCCAGCCAACCTTGAGCCGGCCCACGCCCGTCACCTTTTTGGCAACCGCAACGGGACAGCTCAGCCAAAGCGAGCCGCGGGCGGATATCACGCCAGCCTTGATGGCTTCAGCAGCGCAACCGCCCTCATTGGCCACAGCCAACGCCACCTCTCCCGCAGTCACAGAATCGTCAAGTTCTGTGACGCGTATATCGGCACACTTCATTGGCCTTTGCACCCGCACTACATCAGTGTCCAGGACTTCTCGGAGTTTCTCCGCTAGAGAGTCTGCTTTCTCGGCACCCGTGCTGCCAGGGACCTCCAGCATTCGGGCGCCTGTTACCGCTGTCCTGAAGCGCAGTTGGTCAATGCCAAGGCCCTTGAGGTCGATGCGCTCCTTGGCCTCCGTGAGAAGTGACGCATACGTCACTCCCTTCTCTTCCGCACCAGGCTGCAGGGTCAGGGTGATCGCTGCCGAGCGAGGGGTGCGAAGCTTCGCCTTGGAACCCGAGTGTTTTGCCGCTACCTTTAGTGGCGCGGGTGGTGGAACTGTTACCTTAGGCACAGGGTTCGCGGGCGCGGATTTTTGAGCCACCCTTTTATCCGTCCGTTTCGACGCCTGCTTTTTGCCTTTTCCGACCACCGTCGTCCACGCTTCATCCAGAGATGCGCGCGCGGGGGGCAGTGAACAAGGCAATGGAGCCGAGGCTGCTTCCTCAGCCGCTAGGCTTCCCTTTTTCGTTTTCTTCCCCTTACGAGCTTTAGGGGTAGGGCCAACAGGGATCTGAGACGATGTAGAGGCAGGAGGCATACACTCTTGCCCTACTGCAACCTCCATGCGCTCTGGGACAGCCTCAGCTCTACGCTCACGGGCTCTGTCTGCAGCCAAAGGAGGCCGTAGACGCGCCTCTGGGAGAAGCCTTCCTTCAAGTGCCTCTAGTCTGGCATTCATCATGGTCCCGACTTGTACCATGATGGCGCGCGACAGTCCTTCCACGTCCAGCTGTCCAGTTCCTTCTCGAGGCTCCATCGCAGGTCGGGCCTGCCGTATCTCCGCTCTTAGCTCTGCAAACTCCTTGCGGAGTGCGCTGAGTTCTGCTTGCAGGCGTGCATTGTCTGTTTGCAACTTGGCTGTTTCCTCCGAGATGGAGCGCTTACGGAGCACCTCTACCGCCTCGACGATATACTCAGCGGCCTCGTTGAGAGACCTCTGAAATGGTCCACTCAAGTGGCTGGACTTGCGGGACACCGTTTTGATGATGTTTACGCAATCCAGCACTTGCTTGTTGAGGGACGACGCCAGTTGGTCGTCAACCTCTCCCGCCAACAGTCCAGCCATACATGATGGGCGTGTCACTCTTGTGCGTCGCGTTTTCTCCGTCGCTTGCATCACCTCTTCAGCAGCATCGAGGAGAAACTCTTCTCGCCTGACGGCGTTGAGCGACTGCTTCGCCTTTGCCAAGCCAACAAACTGCCCAGTGGTGGGCGGGCGGCCTCTGCCTCTACCCTTCACAGACTTCGGCACCTTGGGTGTCGATGTACCTCCCGTCACATTGACATCCGATTCCGACTCAGAGTCTCCCGCATCTGGCGGGCCGGCTCTCTTCCGCCAGAATCGGCGGTCATTGTCCGACACGTTCCCGGACTTTACAGTCTCCAGGCTCCTGTCAGTGTCAGAATCCGACAGTCTTTCCACTACTACTCTCAATTCCTTGGTCAAGCAAGGGTCAATGGTGTTGGCACACGCCTTCAGGGCGCACGCTTCCACCTCCATGTCAACAGAATCCAAATCGCAAGCAATCTCAGAGTCCATGTCACCAGAAAAGCCAGGGTCGTGTTCACGAAGGCGGGCGGATCGCCGGCCTACGAAGCAGTTGTTGCCCCCCCCAGAGTACGAGGGGCAGCCCTCCGCCGAAGCAGAGGGGTGGGATTCCCCCTTTCGGGGACCCACCTGGGGACCATTTTCGCAACTACTTAGATCCATTATTACGTCACTCCGATGCTCCACATCGTCGTCTCTTTTTTCAGGGGTGAGCTCCCCTGACAGTGCACCCTGAAAAGGACACACCCAGCCCGCCAGACAAGCCCATTAAGGGCCCCGCCGAGCTCCCACTTGCGCTGATCCCTCCCTTCAAGCCTGCCCGGTATGGGTAGCCCTGGCGGTATAGCCTTGAAGTTCATTGGGAGACGCAAGCCCACCAGAACAGCAAATACTGCCCCAGACCTCCCATGGTACTCTAGGGACTGCAATTACCCCTGCAGCCACTCATCCTATCGCCGAGCACCGAAACTTAGGATTGGGGTCCGCCTACAATTCCGAAAAACGGAAAACGCGCCCTAAGAAGGGCGCCCCCTCCAACTTGCGCTAGTCCCTCCCTCCAAGCCTGTCCGGTATGGGTATGCCTGCCGGCATAGCCTTGGAGATCATTGGGACACGCAAGCCCACCAGAGCAGCCGAAACCGCCCCGGCCCTCCCATGGTGCTCCTCCTCGAGCCCACCATGCTCGCCCCTACCACTGGGCTTTTCCCCTTTCCCCCCCAGTGTTTGGTCCGCGCCGGTAAACCGGTAACTCCTATTTACGGTACCTACCGGTAATGGTAGATATCGTAAATAAAAGCCGTGCCCCTATCCGCCTCCCGGGGGACGCGCCACGTCGGAGTACACCTCTCCGCCCACTGGGACAACCCAGCAGGTCCGCGGAACCTAACCTAACCTAACCTAACCTAACCTAACCTAACCTAACCTAACCTAACCTAACCTAACCTAACCTAACCTAACCTAACCTAACGAAGAAGAAGAAGAAGAAGAAGAAGAAGAAGAAGAAGAAGAAGAAGAGGAAGAGGAAGAGGAAGAGGAAGAGGAGGAGGAGGAGGAGGAGGAGGAGGAGGAGGAGGAGGAGGAGGAGGAGGAGGAGGAGGAGGAGGAGGAGGAGGAGGAGGAGGAGGAGGAGGAGGAGGAGGAGGAGGAGGAGGAGGAGGAGGAGGAGTAGGAGGAGGAGGAGGAGGAGGAGGAGGAGGAGGAGGAGGAGGAGGAGGAGGAGGAGGAGGAGGAGGAGGAGGAGGAGGAGGAGGAGGAGGAGGAGGAGGAGGAGGAGGAGGAGGAGGAGGAGGAGGAGGAGGAGGAGGAGGAGGAGGAGGAGGAGGAGGAGGAGGAGGAGGAGGAGGAGGAGGAGGAGGAGGAGGAGGAGGAGGAGGAGGAGGAGGAGGAGGAGGAGGAGGAGGAGGAGGAGGAGGAGGAGGAGGAGGAGGAGGAGGAGGAGGAGGAGGAGGAGGAGGAGGAGGAGGAGGAGGAGGAGGAGGAAGAAGAAGAAGAAGAAGAAGAAGAAGAAGAAGAAGAAGAAGAAGAAGAAGAAGAAGAAGAAGAAGAAGAAGAAGAAGAAGAAGAAGAAGAAGAAGAAGAAGAAGAAGAAGAAGAAGAAGAAGCCTGAGAAGCCGGTTCTCTTCTGAGAAGAGAAGCCGGTATAAGCCTGAGATTCAAAATAAATAAAGAGGAATAATAATAATAATAATACATTCTCACGGTTTCTGTGGAGTAGCAGTTCGTAAGTTAGGAGGACACGAAATCTAGGATCAGGAAAGGGCTCTGGAGAAATCAACCCAACACACAGCCACATGACTTGTTTCGCCAAATTAACTAAAATCATAATTCGTATTTTCTATGATTTCATATCAACATGTCAAAGTGCTCTAATTTATATTATTATTATTATAATTTACGTTATTATTTTAATGTTTAAATGTACATAATTAGATTTTAAATATTCGCTTGTAAATTATTACAGTCCAGCCAATATACCTCTGATTCAGCCTCTGAGGTAAGACAGTCAATTAAAGATCCATCCTTCTTCTCATCAGCAACTATAGGTTTTAGGCTAACATCGATAGGCTTCACCAAATGTTCTGGTGAAGGAGGTGGAAAGCGCAAAAAAACCGGAAGAAGAAAATTGAAAGGAGGAAAGTGAACTCATAAAGAGAATGGAAGAACATGGCAGACTTATGCAGGAAAATAACAAGATAGATAGATAGATAGATAGATAGATAGATAAAAAATTTATTCGTTGCTACAGACACACACCAATATACATTTTATTGTCAGTAAGTTTGTGTTTGTATGTGTTGCAGTACAACAAAAAGGCCATGGCTCAGTGAAATTTTTTTTGCTTAAAAGCAAAAACACTGATTTTCAGCCAAAAACCTGTTGAGAGCAAGCGGAGCGAGCTGCGAGTGTACCTAGCTACGAATCATTGTAGTTGTGTTGCGAGTAGCGTTCATACATTTCAACAAGTTCTAGCAAGATAGAAAAACTAAAGCTCTTAGTACATGGAAAGCACGGAAAGCGCTTCTGCGCCGAAAAAAATGCAAAGTGCAGTCAATGTGGGGGGCCTCATATGAGAACGGAGTGCGCTGACTGGCTTGCTGGAGAAACCCCATCGTACTGCAACTGCACGCACGCCATGATCGGCAGGACGGACCACAGCGCCTTCAGTCAGGACTGTCAGATCCGGAAGAAATGGCAGACGCTGGCCAGGGTCACAATGGCATATTGCTAAAGTGGACCAAGACAGAACACCTGCAAAATCCTGCAAAAAAAAAACATATCTTACTTTTTTTTTGAGGGAGTAAATGCCCACGCATTTCCCATGCGGCTCATGTGGACACGCGGAGGGGCCTCTCCGGTCAGTCCATTTGTTCACACACCTAAAATAGCACAGCGATGGCCCATACATTATGTCAATTAAAATCTACAACAAATTCCCAAAACAAATCACAGAATTACAAAAAGATTCGCTTTTCACTAAACAACTAATCATTCTTAATTGTCAAATGCTACTATGATATTGTGGAAGCTGACCAACCTTCTTAAAAATAATTAAAATAAATAAAAAGTGACCTAAGTACCTATTTTCGACCTCTGTGGCGCAGTGGGCGAAGGTCCTCCTGAGACGCAGAAGGTTGCAGGTTCGATTCCTGTCACGGGACAAATGTTTGTAAGATCTGCAAATATTTGTCTCGGGTCTGGGTGTTTTCCTATGTAAAAAAAAAATAAAATTAAGTAGTATATCAGTCATGTAGTTCCCATAATACAAGCTCTGCTTAGTTTGGGGCTAGATGATGCTGTGTGAAAAATGTCCAGCATTTATTTATTTTGACTTATGAAAATAACAAAAGAATATTGAATCAACCGACTTAATTATTTTATTCCAAATGCCTTAATACCTTAACTTTATTGTATCGTACCTACCTATTAGTTTTTATTTAGACGAAACTTCGGGCTGGCTACCTATCTGTTGGTATAGGTACATGTGAGATACAGCTACCTAGAAACAGCATCTGCATTGAGCAGATGCTGTTCATGCATTGAGTATTGCTTATGAAATGAAATATTATATTTAAGTATTGTATTTATTTATTCGTATATCCCCTTAGTTTATGTATTTTATTATTTAAAAATGATCCTCCTTTTCTTGTTTTTTTTTCAAGGAGCGGTTTTTGGAAAGCTCTAATAATAAAGGCCAAATTCCAAATATGAATGCCTACTGGTCCTGACGTAATCATTCAAAGGATGTAATTTCCTTCTATGGTATTCTAGTTGTGTAATAAGCGTGGGTACTCTGCGACAGCCGCAGCCGCAGCCGCAGCCGCAGCCGCAGCCGCAGCCGCAGCCGCAGCCGCAGCCGGGCGCTCGCGTAACAGCTCGTGTAGTACCTACCTCCTTGTCTTTCGTGTTTGCTTCAGTGGTTCGCATAATATAATATAATAAATTATTGTATCTGTTGAATTCTATTGTTGATATTAAGTGTTGTTCGTTCGCTTGAAATACTATCGACTAGGTAGAGTAGGTAGAGTAGGTAGACATCGTCCCAAAGTTTAGATAGTCCGTCAACATAACGAAGTTGAAACATCGACCAGTCGACGAATTCAACTAGCCGATGGACTCGTTCATGAACGAAAGTGAACGGTCTCGTTTCGTTTACGATAATTACATCGACGACTCAGCCACAGCCAAGCCAATAAATGAATGAACTGATAACTAACTGAAGCCAGCAGGCAGGCAGCTGGCTGAGCCAGTACAGTACAGTACACTAGCTACAGCTAGTAGAGTAGAGGCAGCTGAGGCAGTCGCATCGCATCCGTCGTCGAGTCCGCGCGCCTCGCCGCTACGCAAGTCCGCGCCGCGACGACGCGCTCGTATCTCGCACTTTTGCCGGCTCTCGCCGCTATTTCAGAGCAAGTTTCTAAATCCTGTTGGGTGGCAGTGTCGCCGCCGCCGGTGAATGATTGTACTATGATGTTGTGAGAACGCGAGTGTCACATGTTAGAAAACTAAGTGATTTAAAAAAATATGAAAATCGTTTTTCTCGGCCGGTAAATATAACTTGTGTTAGTGTGGTGTTGTGTTGATTCGAAGCATTCAGACGTGGGTCTTACCTACTATTTATTTTTAAACGACGAAAGCAAAAGGAGTCTGTAATTATTACCTTAGCAGTCTGTATCTGCATAGGTACCTACTGTAAGTCGCTCTCCTCAACTGAAAAAAAAACAATTAGGTATTTAGAAATCAATCTGATCCAACCGAATGTTATATAGCACCTACCTATTTGTCTTTTTCTTCCGAATCGATGTCCTATTAATAAAATAAATAGTGCTTGTCTGTGAAGCAGCTACCTACCGACTCATATGCCGACATCAAAAACAGGTGAAAGTAGTTGCTACCTAGTGCGAATACAATAATTCTACTTCCAATCTATAATACTTAGAAATAATGGGATATTTACCACTTACTAACTCACTCTCCGTAACAGCTGGTTCGATTAGGATGAAATTTGGTACATGGATCAATTTGTGATCTAGAATAACACAGGCTACTTTTAACCGGGTAGGTACCAGACGGGCGAAGCCGAGAGTAAAGGCTAGTAAATAATAAGGCTAAAAAGTGTGGTATTATAATAATAACAGACTTTATAGGATATATACAGTGGTGGTCATATTATTAGAAACACTTAGTCACTTGGTAGTCTTTTTACCAACATTATTAATTCAATTAATTGGAGGTAATAGTTTAATTTACGAAATCACAATGTACATTTATATCTCTGGGATAATAATAAGCAATAACATTCAGACAACCAATACAATAATTATAAAAAAAAATTAAAACAAAAGTATCAATCAATATTCTTAGTACTGGCAGTCGGACAACTAATTAGAAACAAAGTATGACTAGGTTCTAAAATTGAATTTTAAAACTAAAATTCACCTTTCGGAATGTCACCGCATTATGCATTTTGCCGCCTTTTCTTACTCATTCGGATTTGTTACCTTTTGTCAGATTTAATTATTAAAAATGGGTAAAAACAAGAGCTGTGATGCAGCAACAAGAAAAATTATAGTAAACTTAAATTTTAAACGAAAATGGTCTTACAGAACGATCGCCGATCATTTAGAGTGTTCCGTAAAGATGGTATTTAACGCCATTGCACATCACAAAAAACATGGAACATCCGATAAGGTGCCTAGAAAAGTTCGGCCAAGGAAGACCACCGTTCAAAAAGACAGGCTTATGATTCGTTTGGCTAAGACAGATCCCTTTAAAGGTTCTAATGTTATACGAAAAGAAGTATTTTCACAAGACGACCCTCGAAACGTGTCCGCAAGACTAGTCCGTAGGCGGTTGGTTGAAGGAAATTTGTATGGAAGACTTGCTAGGAAAGTGCCACTTCTCACCAGGCGACACAGAGAAAATCGTCTAGCCTTCGCTAGAAAATATGCCAGTTGGACTGTTCATCAATGGAGAAAAGTTTTGTTTTCAGATGAAACTAAAGTAAATTTGGTAAATTCCGACGGAAAACGATACGTACGGCGACCAATCAACGAGGCTTTGAATAACAAGTACACTATAAAAACAGTTAAGCACGGCGGTGGAAATGTTAAAGTATGGGGATGCTTTTCCGGATACGGAGTTGGTCCCGTGAGAAAGATTGAAGGGCTGATGGATCAGTTTCAATACAAAAAAATCTTGGAGGAGACAATGATCCCATATTCAGATGATTTGCCAGTGAATTGGATTTTTCAGCACGATAATGATCCAAAGCATACAGCAAACAGCGTTAAAGCGTTTCTCAGACAACAATTGGTGACAGTGTTAGAGTGGCCTGCTAATAGTCCGGATTTAAATCCGATAGAGAATTTGTGGCACACTGTGAAGAAAACATTGTCGGATGAGCATATCACCAATATCAACCAACTTTACGACGCATTTGTAGAAGCTTGGAGATGTATTCCTTTGGAAACGTGTGAAAAACTGATAGAATCAATGCCACGTCGTTGTAAAGCTGTAATCGACAACAGAGGGTACCCTACCAAGTACTAACAGTACTAATCGGTTTTGGATGTAGTATTCATAGTATTATTCAAATTAAATGTGGTTTTGTTCACTTAGTTAATGTTTATATTGTTGTTTTTTTTTTGTTTCTAATTAGTTGTCCACTTTAGTCCATGTATTTTATTAGACTTTTTATTAAAATGTTATATTTTTATATCAAAATTGTTGTTTGTTATTACTAAACTCGTATAGTAATACTTTAAAAGAACCGATACATCCATATAAATACGTAGGAGCCCTCTATAGCACGTTAAAAAATAGTTATGATGTTAATTTGTAATGAAAATAGAAGACACGTCCCCAAATACACAAAATCTTTCACTTGCTCCACTCCTTCTCCACCAATCAGTAATATTAAATGCTGTCATACGTTCATTCTTTTCAAAAACCATAACTTTCGTCTTGCTCACATTGACTTTCATTCCTTTCCTCTCAAATGTGTCAAGCATTATAGTTACCATCTCCTGCAAGTCATCCGCCGACGACGCAAGTATTACCTGATGTGCTCTAGGTAATCTGCTTAGGGTATGTGCTAGGTAATCTGCTTAGGTTATGTGCTAGGTAATCTGCTTAGGTTATGTGCTAGGTAATCTGCTTAGGGTATGTGCTAGGTAATCTGCTTAGGGTATGTGCTAGGTAATCTGCTTAGGGTATGTGCTAGGTAATCTGCTTAGAGTTTTGTGCAGGTCCAGACATGTCTCAGAAGTACAATGTCAGGTAGGGCTCCGCTGCCGGTGCCGTTGTAGTGAATGTACTCGTAGCTAGGCTAGTGCTGTTCGAGGCGTTCTGTCAGAGGTTGCAGCAGTTTGTTCGCTCATGCGGTCGGACGGTGACGGTGGCGTTCACGTCACCGGTGATAATACTAGATGTTCATTTTCCGAAACGAGACTGATTGATCTCCGTTAAAATATAAGTCGATAGGACCTGAGATGTTAGCTCACTTCGCTCGCTCGATCGACCAGTAGGTACTCGTAATATCGATTCGGATGAAATGACGAAATAGGTGACATTCTGACGGATCAGGAAGGTTTGTTTTCGTGCAGGTGTACCTAGGTAAAGTACCTAGTTATATTAACGTTTCATCGGATCGAAACAAATCGTAGTGTTATAGTTCGAAGAACGCAACGTTCGTTCGGATAGCGACGACGCGACGGCAACGGCACAGCTGCCAGCAGCGCTCGCTGTGGACGACATGAGACAGTGCGGTCAGGTCGGCGAGGCGAGGCGGGCGCCGGACGCGGGGGGGCGCTAGGAGCGATGCGCCCCTCCTGCGCGGCGCTGGCGCTGCTGGGCGCCCTGGCGGCGCTGGCGTCTCCCCCCGCCCCCGCGCCCGCCCCCGCGCCACCGTCCGGCGGAGGCACGGCGCTGCACCGTCGCTCCGCCGCGCTGCGCCACCTGCCGCCGCTGCCCAGCACTCTGCTCGTGCTGTGAGTACCGACAGACTAACCACACCTAAACCCCCATTTTCCTACTTTTGATGCCCCCCAGGGAACTTCAAAAGGACAATGATGGTGATGATGATGACTATGATATGCTTCACCAGCTACTCTTCATAGTAGGTACGATACTAGTATAAATATAAGGCACAGGCATACGTTAGCGGAAACAATGGCGCGTCTGGATTGATGGCTTGTAATCAGTTGCTCCCCGCCCGCGCCCTGTTCGCTCCGCTCTCCATCAACAACACGCGACAGACAGGGTGGCGCTTTGCTGGAAGGGGGCAGGGAGAGGGGGGGGGGGCATGGCTCAGCATACCGCGTCCGTCGCCTGACTGACCGACTGATTGATGAAATGAGACTGACAGTTTGCGCGCGGCAAAGCCTCAGGGTACGAGTAGAGAGAGATACTCAGGTAGGGCAGCGCTTTTATTTCAAACATTTGTGAGTATGTATGTAGGAGGTAATCTTCGAAGCTACACATCCGATTTCAAAGTTTTTTCACCAATATTTAGAATTGACTTTCAGGGTTTTAATTATCTGTATATTATCCTGTTAAAATAAAAGTGGTTTTCGTGGAGACCAATTCTTCAATGAAAGTCGACGTAAATACTGTCCAGAGAATGCGTTACCATTCTACTAGAAAATCATCTTCGCTCAGCGTATATCAACTTGACACTTTTGCTTTGCCGCTCAGCGATCAGCGGCGCACCCTAGATAGCATTTACTCATCCAAAGCTCTGACAAGGCTAAGACTTGAGCCAGCATTCTACTATGTTTTACGCTACCTACTGACATATCCACAAATGGAAGTAGTCTGTCGAGTATGGCATGGGCGTCATCGTGAACCGTCGTCGGCAGCGGCCGTGCGACGCGAACTGCGAGGACACAGTGCGTGCAATCATAATCTGGAACACTATTCATTAAATGCCTCTTCTCTGAGATCGCTCATATTATACTCGTATTTATTACGGTCGCGTGTTTTTCAAAATTGAAAACACTGCGTCAGCACCGGGCAGCGGCTTCTTCCGTAATGTGTGCCCCGCGTGCGAGCAGCGAGCGAGTATCCTACCTACCACCTACTAGGTACTAGGTAGGTAGAAAGGTACCTACTGCTCAGGGGGTGACTTCGCATCCCCACTAAAGTAATTTCTCGTACTAACTAGCAGTCAACAACAATCTCTCCGGCATTTCACTCAGAAGCGAATTAGCCATCCATGTATGTTTTCAAGGTTGGTTCTTAGGTTGGTAGGAAAGTATCGCGAGGTAAACATTGACGGTGACGTGGTGCCATCACAGATAGTCTTCATTAGAGCATGGAAGACTGGGAGCCTGCGCGCCGTTGAAATCAAATAGCCGACAGACAGCTCCACGTTTCCAAATGAGGTTTGATGACAACGGTTATGGCAGTATTGTGACAAATCGTTGCAAAAGACATTATCAAGAAATGAAGTGAACTGACAACTGTTATTTATACGTGTGTACAAAAAGTGAAATGGACATTCCGTTGTTTTATTTAGCATTTGAATATTAGAGCTTTGCGATGACATTGCTTCGATGATAATAACATGTTTATGAAAACCTTGCTTTAGTGGAGCTTTCTTAATGAGACCGCAAATTACGATTAGATATCGGGGCGGCATTTGAAGCGGCGGCGTATCTTCGTTCAGCCGAATCACGATCTAACTCACAGGTCAAACGGAACATGGAAGCTTTCAACACGTGCGAGAGAGCGCAGAGATATGAAATTATATAAATAAAACAAAAGTCGAGTCGAAGCGCGCGACAGCAGAGTGGCAGCTGCCGCTGGCTGGTAGGTACGTGGTTACTGTAGTCGTATGTGTGCTCTACCACGAGACGAGAGCGAGGAGTGCGTTCGATTGCGGTGCAAGACATGCGTGACGCAAGCGGCATCGATATCCACACTCCACACTCCACACTCGACACTCGACACGGTGACCTACTCGCGACGAACAAAAGGCCCGCACACACTCGACCCGGAGATACACAAGCAGCGTGAATGCAGGTGAATGCACTCCACTCGGTACAGGGCTGTCCCTTTATCTACCACAGCCAGATAATAATCCACCTCCTAGGACCTCCCTAGTACCGGCGTAGTACCAGCAAACGTACACCTGCCCATACCTAACCTAAGAGCATGTACGGTAGGCGCCGACCGCCCGCCTGCCGGCGCGTGCTGCCGCCTCAGACCGCTCGCGCTCGTATCAGGCACACATATAAAGATAAGATAATAATAATAATAAACATTTATTTTCTCAACACAAGAAGTTCTTAAATTATAAGGTCCTTAACTAACCGTATAGTAACCACTTTATGAACCTGTTTTGTGTGAGACTGGTGCCTGAGATAGGTTTAAAAAAACCAGGAAAATATGATATGATATATATGTACGTCTATATACCTACCTAGTGATATCCAGCGAGAGTCCTCGCATTCCGTTGCTATGCGCTTCCATCGAGAACGAGTAGAAGTGCATCGCGTTGACGCGGGCGGAGAGGTAGAAGTGCATCGCGTTGACGCGGGCGGAGAGGTAGAAGTGCATCGCGTTGACGCGGGCGGAGAGGTAGAAGTGCATCGCGTTGACGCGGGCGGAGAGGTAGAAGTGCATCGCGTTGACGCGGGCGGAGAGGTAGAAGTGCATCGCGTTGACGCGGGCGGAGAGGTAGAAGTGCATCGCGTTGACGCGGGCGGAGAGGTAGAAGTGCATCGCGTTGACGCGGGCGGAGAGGTAGAAGTGCATCGCGTTGACGCGGGCGGAGAGGTGGGGGCGATGACGTCGCGGCGGCGGCGCGGGAATGAGGGCATGCGCGCTCCAGCCAGCCTGCTGTTTATTATAATGTCATTCAGATTCCGAGCCGCGTGTTTCGCAATGCAATCAAACTGCGTTATGTACCTAAGATGCGTCCACTCCCGGCATCGGTTCGATAGTGCAGACTGCCTTCACCGTATGTGCATACTATACAATATGCAAACTGATTATTTACACCCTAAATAATGTATAACATCATACATACCTCGTACTCGCTTGTTTCCGGTTGCATCTCGCGTAAACGAGCAACGGTCGAGGCGGTTCCGCAACTATCAGTTAGTTAGCGAGCAGGCATGGATGGACCGTTCGGTTGTAGTTTGAGTTGGTAGGTAGCCTAACTGTCTAACTTCCTTTACGTAGATCCAGCTCTCCGTATCGAACCGGTCGCGTGGTCGTTCGACTCCTGCGGGCCAACCATGATCTCTTAGAGCAATATTAAAACAATATTACACTTCAATTTCGTACCATAACCTTCAATAAGCTTACTTTAATATTATAGAGGCGAAGCAGTTTTGGTGACGTCACCATGATTTGTTCACTCAAAGCGTACCATGATGTGAGTTTTGACAGCAAGTAATATTGTTCTTACGTCAAATCTAGCAGTGATGAAAAAGTTACTTTTTCGCGGCGGAAACAATATTGTTTTTCAAATTATAGCACAACTAAGCGTTAAATTATCCTAAAATGAAAGAAAAACGAGTTTATTTTCACAATATTTAATACTGAATATGGTGAATTGGTAAAAAGCACTAGTGATACAAAAAAATGTGATGTTCTTGTAGATGGCAAACGAATACGAATTGTTTTTTGAAGCTGATACCGCTGAAAAACACTCTTCTAGGAAGCAACGTCGAAGACCATTGCTTGACGAATGTGATCCCTTGAACTTATATGAAGCGGAGTTCGTCAAACTATAGAAACCCAACGTATTCTCACGCTGCGGAAATAGTAATCCATGAACCACTTGTAATTCCTTATGGGCAGCGTCTAATACTTAGTTTTAGTAAATAAGGTATTTTGTTTATATACGTATATCACAAAAATACGTATTAAACTTGTATTTAATTACTTTCTGTTGGGCATTTTATTATAATTATATTAATACAATATTACCTAAACTTGCGCGCAACGTCAAAAGTGATACTTTCCGTCCGTGTCTGACGTAAAAAAACATTCCGTTTTTGGAAATTTTTAAAGTGCAAATGAGGTTTGTTTTACATTATTTTTCAATATTTGTCAGAAAGATCAGAAGTATATTCTCGATATATATTTATTTTAGATTTCCTAGGCTAAATACGGCTAAACTTTAGACTAATAAAATTGATTTTAAGGCAACTAAATGTTAGAAGTTGATTTGTAAACGCGTAATTCGGAACGTGTTCCCTAGCAATTGTGCGAAAGTGATAACGCTATACGAAATCATGGCGTTGACTTGCTCTTTCTTATGCCAACAATAGATTATCATTCGTTCTTTCAACTCACTACGCAGGAATAAAACAATAATGTTTAAAAAGTTCATGGTACGAATCAAAGTAATGTTGCTACAAGCTTAAAACAAAACGCTCCTGAACCATGATGGTTTAGTAAATGATTGTGGTAGGCCTACTGAGAATAATCCGCGCCCGTTTCCGCTCTCCGCATACAGACTCGTGTACATAGGGAGGTAGCTATCTACTTACATGGTTAATTTTTGCGAAGCGCATGGCTCGTGAATGGCGGGGGCCGAAGAGCGGGTGCGGGGGGGTGATCAGGGTCGCCGACCGCGATGATGGATGGCGGCAATAACGAGCCGTCGCCGGGCTGGGGCCGGGCCGGGCCGGGTCAGGCGGGCGGGCGGCGGCGCGTCACGTCACGTCACTCACTCGGCCCCCGCTTTACGAAAATTACGTGAATTACTGCCAGATCACTGCTCCTTATTCCTGAACTCCTGTTGGAACCGCGCGAGCCCGCGCCTCGAGAACCGGACAGGAAACAGAGAAGAGCGCAGGATATGAAGCGCAGCGCACTCGAGTAACTAGTATGTCCTACTATCTAGTCTAGGGAACTTATCTAGCACCTACTGCGTGACCTGCATCTCGCAAGCATCAATGTAACTAGATTACTTACTAATGATACAACGCGAAATTAGTATTACATTATGTAGGTAGGTAATCCATCCAATAAAATTGTCCACTCCATGTTACTGATCCTTAAAATGTGAAACTCAAGATGTTGTTCCGAGTAGGTAAATGGAATCCGCCCTGTCTTGATCCCGATATAAGAACCGGAAACAACACGCGGCACGTAAATAAATTAAACACAAAGTAAGGGGATTAAGGAATAAGTATCGCGCTCTCTTATAACTGAAAATGCTGCTAGAGATGTTTTTTGTCCGTTCACTAGGTAGTATTTACCTTCTCTAGGTAGGTTCGCACTGTTTCATTGCCTGATTTGATCAGATCCGCACGTCCGCCCGAGCAGTCGCAGTCGCCCATTATCTCTCCCTATCTGTACGTTTTGTGTGCTGTGTAGAGTAGAGTGTGAGGTGAGCTACGAGTATACCAACAAGTAGCGCCAGACAACTTTATAAATTCCATTTATCGGGGCTGAAAATAATGAAAAAGTCGCATCTCATTGTTATTCTCGATCGGATTGTTAATAGGTAATGTACCTCTGAGACGCGTCGCTAAACTCAGCAGTCATCAGTCAGTATAACGAGCTCGTAACTCTCTACCACAGGCACTATCACTATCGAGCACTAGCGCCGCGCCCGACTCCGCCCTTTACATTACGAGACGCGACGCAACCTTCCTCTTGACTCGTGCTATTACAAACGCTAACCATTAAGTGGTTGTCATATTTTCATCTTTATCTTTCCGCTTCAGTGGTTCTCGAGACGTTCCAATAAAGGGGGTAGTTAACGAGTCCCTTCCGCGACGAGTTCCTACTTTCCTTAGTTTATTGCGCGCTTTTTGTCGGGAAGACATAACGACTGGAGTAAAAAAGGTGTTTCTTACTCCAGTCGTAATACAGTCGTATCGGTTATCGGGCGCGTACTTTATTACATGCTATGAAGCGGACGGCCGTGCTCACTCAGTGACGCGAAAGCCCACACTTTGTTCAATTGCGATCGTATCCGCCGTCGTTCACTGCCGCATCTTGAGGGTCTGGCAAGTTTCCTGGGCTGTACGTACGGTTATAGCTGAACTTTATACGAGTCAGATTTTAAGTGGGTTGATCTTAGTGGTTTAGATGGAGTTACAAATAATGTAAACAGCCGAGTCGGTATGTTTCGTTCATGTTTGTTTATACTCGTTCGTTCGTTTGTTACAGAGATGTGTCCAACAACAACATCACGGAGTTACCGCGCGACGCGCTGCTGCCCGCCACCGGCCTCCGCGACCTGTCAGTATGCATACCTACGTACTCCTATTTTACCTCTGCAAATGCCGAGTGTCTATAGCATTTATTTTTTTATTTAACAAAATCTCAAGGAATCGTAACTTTAACTGATAAAAACTTTTCTTACAGCCAATTAATGATTTTACATTATCGTATTATGTATCGTATAAAGAGACCCAAGACGTCTAGCTCCTGCGAGTCGTCAGAAAGGAGTTCGGTTGGTAGGCGTCGCTCGTAGCGAGGGATGAAGTGTAATGCGAATGTTTTACGCAGGAACCTGTCGCTGAACCGGCTGGAGCGCTGGGCGGCTGGAGCGCTGAGCGGCGCGGCGCTGGCGCGGCTCTGGCTCGACCACTGTGCGCTGCGACGCCTGCCCGCGCAGGCCCTCAGCGACCTGCCCCATCTACACTATCTGTGAGTATGAGTACCTACCGACCGCGACTCTTCTTTAGTGTCATCATTAGTTCAGTATGTAGCAGTTGTTGAGATGACTTTCCTACTAAATTTAAGATGAAAACTTTCAGATTCGTTGAGTGTCATTTTATTACTGTTACACCAATCGCTTATGGTATTTATTGAGTCAGTCTGCAGCAGCACGTTTTGCATGAATCACCTTGTACAGTTTAAAATCGTCTGCGAACATGTTGTACATTGAATTAATATATTTGCAAAGATCATCGATAAATACTAAGAAGAAATGGGGGGAATGGGAACCTTGAGGCACACCGAAAGAAACAAATTTAAGAAAAGACTTTAATCCACGAATCATTACTATTGATATCGGTTGCGTAGATATGATTCACACCATCTTGGATTGGAATCCCTTCCGAGACAGACCTTTCGCTACAGATGCTTGCATGTGACCTTTTTTTTTAAACTAGGATTCCGTGATCAACCATATCAAATGCCTTTGAAAAATCTGCATAGCGTGTACTGTGTGGCGTGTTCTTCGAGTATGTTTTCAAAAGATTAGATGTGGTTGAACTACCTACCAGGCAGGAAACCGTACTGTAAGACCAAAAGATGACTTGAAGTGGTAGTATAGATCCAAAAAACGTTCCAATAGAGGACAGAATAGAAATATGACTATATATCACCTTCTCTATGGATTGGGTTGATGTGTGCTTCTTTCCACTTAGTCAGAAAGACGCCGGTAAAAATATATTTTTTAAAGAGAAGTTCAGATACACAATTCTTCGGGAACATTGGACGAACTGAGTCCGGCCCAGGACCTTTGTTTGTGTCTAAGTTCTGAAGATATGTAAGAATCTTCGATAGTTGATGAGACTTGCGGGATGGTACTGTCCTATGTCAAATTTGATGTATTTGTCTTATGTAGCATTGTGTAGAGTGTAAATGTTGAGAGAATAATTCGATGATGTTCTGGCCACCACGAACGTTTTCATTCTCTAAAAACATGTTGTCTGTTATTGCGCTAGTATCTAGATAGGTATTGCATTGCATGCTGGTCGCCGGCAGCCGGGCGCCGCGCCGGCTGCTCAGTCACTCGGTACAAAGTATCGACGTCCTTTGTTAGCGCCGAGCGCTTCGTTATTTACGTAGCGCGACTCATTTGTAAGGAGTGATTTATCGCCGGGTTGCCTCTCTCCCTCCTGTCTAGTTCCTCCGTACGCGGCGCTTGGCGGTCACGATATATGTACCTACGCCTACTTACTACCAGACTTCAGGCTTCAGGCTTCAGGGATTCTAAAAACCTTCCGAACCTTATATTGTAGTCACTCGGAAATACCTCAACAGGGACTAGTATTATCATATCTGTGGCAGGGACGTGATAAGCTAGGTTCCCCTGTAAGTGCACAGTACGCGACCACCCAGCCTCTAGGACCTAGTCCTAGTGAGGATGAATTCCCTGCCGATCGATTGCGAGCGGTGCGCTGATAGAAACTAGTGTAGGCACCATATCCACACCTATATAAGACTAGCTGTTGCCAGCGGCTTTGCACTCGTGGAGCCGTCCAATCCAAAAACCCTGATGTCTTTCCTTAGCTGTACCCGCGACTTCGTTCGCGGCTGCAATCGATTGATGAGAAGATGATGTTTTATAAAGTTTTTCGGAAAAAAAAGCAATCAGAAAACTCAGATTAATGATCGTTTGACTATATCTGACTCCTTCGGAGTGGTCTGACTTTGACAATATGCCTTATCCATTAAGCCTATATGATAAAGTGCTAATGCCAGCTTATGATGAGCCGTACGTTCAAAGGTTCCTGTACATTCCGGGTTTCAAGTTATTTGGATCTTATGCTGAGGCTTGTGATGTCTGTAATTTCTAAACTACCAAACCGATGACCTTGAAATATTCACGGAACAATCTTTAAGGTACTTATTTTAATGAATCACAACTAAGTACACATTTTGACTTTCATCCCCTCTTCCAAGGGAACAATGCTGAATTTCGGGATAAAAAGTATCCTAAGTCCTACCCCGTAGGTACTATGAACTCGAATCATGCCAAGTTTCATTTATCGAATATAGTGTTATCCAATAAAAAAAAAAAAATAACTTCTATGTACAGAATTTGACCTGTTACATTCTTTTTATAGTATAGATAGATAGATTAGACAATTCCAATTTTCAAGTTTCTAACTAGATTTTCATATCAAGTTCCACCTCATGACCAATGACATTTGAGAAATGTCATTTGTCATGGATTAGTCCCTTAATATCGGCATGTGACTTTCCAAACTATCGGCAACAACAACCTGAATTGCTAAACAGCGCAGCTATCGTGCAACATGTTTTGTTTTACCCGAAGCCAAGTGGAACAGTAGTATTAGTGGCGCGCGCAGCTGATTTGACGAGACGCGGGTCACGCGGGTCTCGCGGGGCACACCTAGGGTTGCCAGATCAGAAAATTGAAATCTCGGGATAAATTTTCAAAATGTCGGGATTTTGGGGTTTTTGTCGGGATAAATAATACAACTCATTAAAATTTTACTTTTTTAATTTTAAAACTGAAACATTAAAAAATCTCTTATTCTTTATGTTGCCACATATACTTAGAATTTGATTTTACAGATTTTGAACTAAGTTGCTTAAAATTTAAGCAACTAAGTTAATCTGATAACGAGCTCGGCTTTAATTAGGTCGAACGCCATGCGGTTTCGTTCTTTGGAGTGTAAACTATTAAGAAGGCTTAAGAGACTCTCTCACAGTAAGCATTGCTTGCAGGAATCGAAGGAACAAATGACATCAATTTTTTAAAATTTCAAAGTCCTGTTTTCACATTTTTTAAAAAACTGCCTAGATTTTGTTGTTGGAAATGTCTTTGTCTTTAGGCAGGTGTTGAAATGCCTCTCTAAGGCAGCAGTAATCAGAGTACAACTCATCATTGTCATATTATCATTGAAAATATTTAGCAACACGGGCAATTCTGATAGCTCTTCCCATTTAAGGATATCATCATTTTTCAAAGACAAAAGAGTGAGCTTCTTGTATAAAGAAATATCCGAAAAATCATAGCGATCTTGCAAATATTGGATGGATCGATTTAAAAACTGTTCAGGTTCGGCACAAAAAAGATTTTTCTCACGATCAGATACATTCTTCAATAATGTTTCATTTTTGCTTCCGAAAATAATGTTATGAAATTGTTATGATTATGTAGTTACCTTACCTACATGAGGAGTTCTGAAGTTCTGAGGCACACAGCGACACACAAACAGCACAAACAGCATAGCGCGCAGATGTACGGACTTTACTACACACGAGTATAAAACTAAAATTTAAAAAAAAGTCGGACTATTTTGTATTTTGTCGGGAGTCGGGATATAATATGGATTATACCGACGAATCCCGACCATCTGGTAACAAAGTCAAAGTCAAAGTCAAAATTCATTTATTCAATAAAATCACAAGGACCACTTTGAAACGTCGGTTTTTATCTAGGTGCCTGTTCCTCCGCGACCAAGCCAGGAAAGAAAGGCAAGACAAAACAAGGCTGGTTTTTCTTTTTAATGATCCTTTTACAAAACAATAGATTCGAGTTGGAGCATTTTCAATCCCAAGAGTTTTTGTCATCTAAATAATCAGATATTTTATAGTATGCCTTTTTATAAAGCTTTTGTTTAATTACGTTTTTAAATTTGTTAATTGATAATTTTTGTATATCTCTTGGGAGTTTGTTATAAAAGCGTACACCGTGCCCTTTAAACGATTTACCAACTTTATGGAGTGTACAAGTGGCAACAGCGAGTTTATCTTTATTTCTAGTATTAACATTGTGATTATCGCTTTTTTTCTTAAACAAATTAATATTTTTGTGAACATACATCAGATTTTCATAAATATATTGACAAGGGAATGTCATTATATTTATTTCTTTAAACTTTTCGCGAAGTGATTCTCTGGGGCCCATATTATAAATTGCTCGAACAGCCCTCTTCTGCAGCACAAAAATGGTATTGATATCAGCAGCACTCCCCCACAGCAGTATACCGTACGACATAATGCTGTGGAAGTAGCTGAAGTAAACTAGTCTAGCTGTGTCAACGTCTGTATAAAGACGGATCTTTTTGACTGCATATGCCGCAGAACTAAGTCTCTTCGATAACCCATCAATATGAGGACCCCATTGAAGCTTATTATCTAGGGTGATACCTAAGAACCCTAGACGCACCGCCGCGCCGCGCCGAACAGGACTTCAATTCAATTGTTGTTTTTCCATGCAAGCAAGGCCGCAGTTAGGTACCTATTAAGACCAGGTAGGAATAAAATCATACGACCGCGATCACAACTAAAGATGCATGGCGACGGCCCATACATTATGTCAATTAAAATTTATAATAAACTTCCGACACAACTAAAACACATACAAAAACATACACTATTTATAAAAAAACTTAAATCTTTTCTAATTGACAGATGCTATTATAATATTGACGATTATCTAGAACAAGCTTAGCAGTAAATTAATTTAACATTGTAAATAATAAAATGAAATTGAAAACTGACATTAAATCTAAATTGACATGAAATAATATTACTAACAAAATAATGCACTTATACCCATCTCCTAAACTACCTACTTTGACTACCTACAATGAAATAAAACCTCGGCCTGCCTACCTATCTGTTGCTATACCCTTAGACAGGGTTCATGTGAGATACCTACCTATAAACACCATCTATGTACCTACCATGTGAAACCAATAAATGTATTGAGTATTGAATATTGAGAATTATTTTTAAAAGCAATTTTTTCGCGACGACAAAAAATATTTTGATTTTAATATACGACCTTATTAATTTGAGTAATTAACCTATCCTAACCTATAGTAGGTGCCTATCTTACCTAATATCTATAATATAGTTTATAATGTAAGTATTTACATTATGAGTAGTTATTACATATGTATATAGGTATGGGGTGTAGTGGAGTGTTACTCTTAACCTCCATTATAACTCTTATTATTATATAAAATAAACTCATAATGAAAGGTACCTACTTATCTAGTAGTGGAGAGGCGCGTGAGAGAGCATGCACCTTGAGCAAACACGCGTGTGACTGACGGAGGCGCGGGCGCGGCGGCACGGTGCGGCACGGCGCGGCACGGCGCGGCACGGCGCGGCACGGCGCGGCACGGTGCGGCACGGCGCGGCAAGGTGCGGCACGGTGAGATGCCGCACCGTGCGGGCGGGCGCGGTCTGATGGCGAATGCGAATTCATTGATTATATATAACCTAGGTAGATAATAAGGGGATTTTTCGCATTACTATCAAAATGGTTACTTTTAAAACTCTGAACAGTTAGTATGTAATATGTTCGCTGACATTATAATGCTGTTAACATTCCAAGTGTTTGTGGTTTAGGAGTAGAATCCAATTCTATGTCAACAAAATGTGTAGTTTAAAAATCAACTAAAATAAACGCTTTTATCAACGCACTACAAAAAAAATTAAATAATTCCTCTATCCAGCTCTCGTCTTCATCATCAGACCCTCATCACCGAGCCCAATCTATCCAGCTCTCGGCTTCATCATCAGACCCTCGTCACCGAGCCCAATCTATCTAACTACTAACTTACAAACAGTATAATATGATTTTAGTTGTAGTAAAACTTATAGGTGTTGAAAAAGTTTTCAACGGTTTTTTTTTTATTGAAGTTATTTTTTTTTATTGAAAAGATGACAAGGTTTAATAATTAATAAATATATTTATTTATACAAATATATATAATATTTATTAAATAGCTGTCAAATGTGTGATGTTGTCTACAACCTAGTTCGTCCTAAATTCTTATAATAATCTCTGTAAAACACAGCTTGCTGATTGAGCACTGATTCATTTCACTTGACGGTATCTCAATAAAACCATATAAAACTACACACCACTATTAAAATTAGGGACGGGATGCTTGCGGAAGGAAGGAAGCCAATCAATATCCAATATCTGAATATGAGTGATGCGTCGCCGCCTGCATCAATAATGCATGACCTCCGTCCCCCCTCGCCCCGCCTCGCCCCGCCTCCCCCCGCCTCCCCCCGCCTCTCGTCCTGACACATCGAGCCCGGGAGATATATCCTCGCGGGCTGCACACATTATGATAATATCTATTAAAATATTCCCCTTTCGAATCTGAATAATGTTATTGCATATGCAAAAGAGAATAGTCGATATAGTCATAGTGAGGCGTGAAAGTTAAGTCAGAGCAATTTTTTTAGCAGAAGCAGTTCGAGTCGAACATTCAGTTACTATCTAACAGAGTCCGGACAGTAAGACCGGCGGCAAGCTCGCTGCACTGTGCGTAGTGTGCGTGCCTACCTCACCCACTCCCACTCCCACTCGCACTCGCACTCGCACTCGCACTCGCACTCGCACTCGCACTCGCACTCGCACTCGCACTCGCACTCGCACTCGCACTCGCACTCGCACTCGCACTCGCACTCCCACTCCCACTCCCACTCCCACTCCCACTCGCACTCCTGCCTGTGCAAACAGTGAGACAGCAGCAAGGCGGCGGCGCTGCGCGGACATGGCCGCCGCCGCCGCTCCAGAGCTACTCGATCAAATGCACCGAACACATCACATTGTAATGTAAGCTAACTGCTCCTGAAATATGTACGTAAATCGACCATGAAGCCATGAAGCCATGAAGCTTCCATTCCAGTAATTACCGAGGTGTTCGCCAGCCACTGACTGGCAAAGCTAATGTACGAGTGAATGTGCGATCGCCGGCACTTTCATTATATATTCCTGAAGTGTTAGTTAGCCTTCACAAAATCTATATCTAGTAACTATAATAATATAATATGACTGTAACAGGTCAAATTCTGTACATTGAAGATATATTGAAAAAAAATATTGGAGGACACTCTGTAATCGATACTGAAGCCAAAAATGTATTTTTTTTAATTTTTATCTGTCTTTCTATATGTGTTAAAACTGCAGAATGAATTCAAATGAAACTGGCATGATTTGAATTCATACTACGAGGTAGAACATAGGCTTCTTTTTATCCCGAAATTCAGCGCAGTTCCCTCGGGAGAGAGGATGAAAATCAAAATTTGTACTTAGTTGTAATTCATAAAAGCGTTGTCCGATTTCATTTTTGTTAGAAAGGAGGTACTTTAAAGATTGTTCCGTAAATATTTCAAGGTCATCGGTTTTGTAGTTCAGAAATTGCAAACATCACAACCCTCGTTATTAGCTTCAAATAACTTAAACCTGGAATGTACATGAACCTTCGAACGTACGGCTCATCTTAAGCTGGCGTAAGCACTTTATCGTATAGGCTTAATGGTAAGGCATATTATCAAAGTCAGATATTGCTGTAGGAGGAGTCAGATATTGCTAAACGATCAGTATACACAGTATGGACGTCTTAAATAACTTGAACAACCTTCGAATATATGTCTCATCTTAAGCTGGCATAAGATTTGTATCGCACTTTGTAGTGTACGCTGAGTAGCCCTATTTCAGAGTTGGTAAACATCACCCGCATCGATAATATTTTTGGAAAATAATCGTTGCCCATTTTAAAACTCTAGGCACAAGCCTACACTTTCTAAGGCCTATATTTTTTCCTAAAAATGCAAACAAGGCTTAGAGCAGAATTTTTCTATAAAACAATATTTACTCCATAATATGCAATGCCCTAATATAGGAACGAATACGAAAAACTTTTACCACGAGGTCAACCCAGAAATCACGAAAAAAAATCGGCTGTTCCATACTAAGAGTCAATTTACGCGCGGCGAAAGTATGGAACGACAGATTTTCGTTGACTCACTTTCCTGATAAATCTTTATTGTCATTTTGTCATCTTTATTGTCATTCAACTCGATATTATTCATCGTTTTTATTCATGGGCATCAACGAAACATTAAATTATTGCAGTATTTTGGGATTAATCCGCTAAATACGAGCTAGAGACTATGGATTCAACTTAGAGGCAACGAGGCAAGAGACTCAAGAGGACAAAACTTGCCTTGCTAAGTTAAGTAAAACTCTAAAACCTGGAACATCGCCGCAATCAGTCTGTTTTTCTCTAAACTATGTCTTTTACGGGATATATTTCAGAGACTGTGCAATGAAACTACAAAAACGAACAAGGAGAGCCTCGGCAAAAACACATCTTTTAACAGTCGAAATTCCAAAGACTGGCACAAAGCACTTTGCTTCGATATTTATTGTGCCAACCGCGAAGGAACTCTTCTACTAAGTTACTGCCTTTTGAGAAATACAACCTGGGAGTTTGTAAATCCAAAGTAAAAAGCTCCTTTCTTGATAAGACTGATTCACTGCTGCGTTGCCTAATATGAGACAAACTGTGATCAAATGCGAATAATTGGTCTGCAGGGATGGCAATCGCGAACGAAGTCGCGGGTACAGCTAGTAGTATTATAATATCTGTGTCTATAGTATAAAATCGTTTGTCCTGACTCACTGATCTATGGATGGTGGGTGAAAGTTTGTATGGGATTATCGGTTTATTTAAATAGGTCATTCAAAAATGGTTAATCGAGTAGATATCAATATGAGGCGGCTCTCTCTACGCGTGTAAAGCCGCTGGCAACAGCAAGTCCCGTACGAACCATCGGCGACGAGGTATTTTTCAGGTCACGGTGAGCATTAACTCTGCCGTCTTTGATAGGTCGGTAGTTGTACTACTTGTACTGCAAAAGAACAAGGCGCAAGCAGCATAGTGGTGATGTTGGCTCATACGAATGCTCGTACGCCATGAATGAAACGCAACGACAACAAGCAGGCGATTATAGTTGAGCTACGAGTATCAGCCGAGCTCCGGCTGGATGTGAGCGGGGCTGTGGGGCTGTGGGGCTGTGGGGCTGTGGGGCTGTGGGGCTGTCAGCGCAGCGCTCAGCTGGAGTCTGATAGCGGGACGAGCTATTACGATGTGCTTCTTATACCTCCATGTCGCTGTCGATGTCGGCGCGTCCCATTCAGCGCGCGGAGGAGGAGGACCCCCCCTACCCTCGGAGCCGCTCAATGAACGGCGCGCTGATGCGTCGCGTCGGTCGGTGCGCCATCCTCCCAGCGCAGCGCCAGCAGTAACGCCGCCGGCTCGCGTCCAGTACAATACAAGACACGTGACACTGCCAACTGTCTATGACATCACAACGAGGCTTCGCTTCCAGTCCTCATCTCTTGGATTTTACTTGGACTGGGCGGACACACACCCTCCGCTCAATATATATGTATATATGCCTAAAGGCTAATTGCACCTACAACATGAATGTGATCAACATAATATATAAAACTGTTCCCTTACTGATTGGCGGATCAACGCACAGCATAAACTATAAGTCCGAAAAGCATGAAACTTGAAGGGTCTATTCCTTTTATGGTGTAGGAGTGTAATAAGAAAGGAATTTAGAAAATTCTACCCCTAAGGAGCTCTGAAAACCTTTGTATGAAAAAATGGTATTCCTTGAACTTACAGTCTTGAAAATTCACATAAATATTTTTCAATCCAAATGATAAAATACTAATACAATTCTCTCCCCAAACTACCCTAAGGGGTTAATTTTTTGGTAAAAATCACGTTTTTTTTAGTAAAAATTATGTTCAAAACCATGATAGTTTCAAAAGTTATACCCTAAGGGGTTGTAGAGGGTGTCCAAGTTTGTGTGGGAACTTTTTAACGAGTGTTCCAATTCGGTTGAAACTCGACATAAATATATTACCTACAAATGATAAAAAACAAATACATTTTTTTCTAAACTAAGTAGGTCGGTGTCGTGCTCGTGAACGGCGGAGGCGCGTCACATTTTTTTCTAAACTACCCCTCATGACACTCGAACCTACTTAGCTTGGCAACCGAGTTTGAGTTTGCAAAATACCTTCTCCATTTCGCAAACTCGGATACTAATCCGACAGACGGATGAGATTTTCTACCCAAATAGGTGAAATTAGTCAGTTCGGTAATTTATAATATCTTTTACCATATAGATTTTTTCCGACTGACCAATCTTATAGGAATACCCTGTACTTATAAGAAATATTATGATCGTAACTTTAGGCTATTTATTTTTGTGCTGAAATGGCTAATAAATATTTGAGTAAGATGTCGCTCCAACAATAGAGTCCCGCAGTGTCGAGTCACTGAACAAGCATGAGGTTAGTGTACACGTACGATGCCTACTCGTACCTACCTACTCAGAGAGGGTATGTAAATAGGTAGAAGTGTACACGACCCAGTGTGCGCCCTGCCTGATGCCTGCCTGATGCCTCCCCAATGCCTGCCTGATGCTTGCGTGCGGTAACGTATCGGTAGCGGGCATTAGTTAGGTCGGCCGCGGGCGGAGGATGTCGCGATTCGCGATCGATACACACTCGCCACTATCTTTGTGTTGAACCCATTTCACTCTCCTACAGCACAGCATGGGTGGCTAGTTAGGTACCTGATTCATCTCTAGCTATGGAGGATAATACGGACTCTCGCACATTCCTTTACGATTCTATACACTACACAAGATAAAAACATGTTTCCATAGGCATAAACGACGATCGACACTTTACGCAAAGATATTTTTGCCGTTACTCTGTGCGTACATGAGTTGTACATAATATATAGATAAGCTTGTTGTCAGGTATGTTAGTAGCTACGTATGTACCGCGAGGCGAGTGCACGCGGGCGCGGGCGCGGCCCGAACGAGGCCGTCTTCCGATTTAGTTCAATGTCCAATAACGTCAGCGGCAACGTGCAATCGTAATCGATCGTTTGTTTATCAAACAGTAATTGTGGAGAAGTGTCTGCAACTAACTGTCCGTCCTTAGCGCGGCTCTCTGCGCTCTCCCGCAGTGACGCGCCTCCGCCGTTCACGAGCACGACACCGACCTACTTCGTTGCGAAATTCTATCATAATTGCACGCTTTTTTTAATAATCGATGCCATTTCGTCTGCATTAATTTCCCTCGAATCGGGCGGCGAGGGCGCGGGGCGCGGGGCGCGGGGCGCGGGGCGCGGGGCGCGGGGCGCGGAGCGGCGGCGGCGGCGGCCGCGGCAAGGTGAGCCAGTTGCACTCTCTCACTGGCACGCGCACTCTCCGCTACAAACAACACTAGCGAGCCGCGCTCGAGGCCGCTCGGGGGACTGGGGTAGAGGGGCGCTCATCTCATGCATTCTGAGTAACACTGACAGACGCACATGTTGTAGCGGGCATCAGCTGATGCATGCCGGTTTCCAGAACCGCTTCGTGGCGTATCAGTCGAAGGTCACAACGAATATAATCAAGCCATGCTACGGCTACGTGTCTCGCGCGCGCTGCGCTGCGCTGACAAACGGGAAAATTGCACAGTTGAAAAAGTTTAAAAGAATTGCGATCTTCATAGCGTGTTGAAAACACGCAGAACCACGAAATAGTGTTATACCTATAGTTCTGTGAGCAGATCGCTCGCATTCGGGCTGCTCTTTAGCGAGATACGCGTGTGTATCACCGGCTTAAGTATAATAATGTGATTGTTGTGTTGTGCGCAACCTGCAGGTCGGCGGAGGACAACCTGATAACGGAGGTGGAGGCGGATGCGCTGCGCGGCGTCGGGTCGCTGCGCACGCTGCGTCTCGCGCGCAACCTGCTGCGCGCCGTGCCCGCGTCTGCGCTCGCGCCGCTACACCATCTGCAGTATCTGTGAGTCTCCACCACCCTGCCTACTCTACCAACAGACTCGTTTCACGCTGATCACTGATGACAGAGTCGCATCGAACAAGCTCATAAACATAGAACAAGGCTTGCGGTCGTACACTGCCTGCACTGCCTGCACTGCCTGCACTGCCTGCACTGCCTGCACTGCCTGCACTGCCTGCACTGCCTGCTGCCTGACGAACTCGCACCGATCCGCTCGTGAATCGACAACTTGTTACTAACTAGGTAAGGTACTCGCGTTAGTGTTCGTTACCTCGCAAGATGGTGCCTGCTCTATCCAGGGAAGCGCATTCAGTGCACCCTGCAGTCCTGCACTCGCTCTGTCTCTGTGTAGGTACAGTAGCTAGGTAGCTAGCAGTTAAATTGTACAGCTTTTAATCCACAAACACTCGTGAAGGAAGCGTAAATGAATGCGTTCAATAATACCGTCCATTCGAGTCAGGTGAAGGTGAGGGGGGGGATCGCGGCGACAGCCAGAGGACGGTTATTTACCCGTCAAATAACCCGACCCCCTTCCACTACTTCCCACAGCCGCAATCTTATAGGAACATTGCGGGAAATTCCGCAGCCGCTGAATCTTATAGGAGACAAATAGATACACGTACCTGCCACGAACTTTATTATAAGAACCTACTGAATGCTTGGAAAGGAATAGAACTAGCAACCTGACATGAGCTTTTCTACTAAAGCTTTCTTAGTTTTTTAACAGATGCGTTCTGTTGCTCTAAATAGGTAGTAGTGAATCGGAAGATGCGTTACCGTGTGTTACCATGTTGGCCTAGTGGGCGGTACCCCGACCGACTTCTGATCCGGAGCTCATGGGTTGGAACCCGGTCGTGCACCGATGGATTTTTCCACTGAAAAAAAGGAAGGAAAATATCGTGAGGAAACCGGCATCCCATAGAACCACATAGTTTTATATTTTATAAGAAAACCGTTCTTGTATGTTCACGCTACTGTACTGGTGGCCCAGGGTAGTACTTAGTAGTCAGTTAGTACAGTCCATGCCTGAGGCAGTGTGTATCTTAGTAGTCAGTTAGTACAGTCCATGCCTGAGGCAGTGTGTATCTTAGTAGTCAGTTAGTACAGTCCATGCCTGAGGCAGTGTGTATCTTAGTAGTCAGTTAGTACAGTCCATGCCTGAGGCAGTGTGTATCTTAGTAGTCAGTTAGTACAGTCCATGCCTGAGGCAGTGTGTATCTTAGTAGTCAGTTAGTACAGTCCATGCCTGAGGCAGTGTGTATCTTAGTAGTCAGTTAGTACAGTCCATGCCTGAGGCAGTGTGTATCTTAGCAAGCAAACCAGATATTACATTACCTTTGTATGATATCAACATCCTTTCTCATTTCATCTGAGCCCGCCCCGATTCTAGGTATTCACATATTAAAGTTTGGAAGGCAAATAACGAAAATGGAAGCATACCTAGTTACGTAGAATCCGTCAGTACGAGTGTGTCTGTCCGTCCCGTCACGCCGTGTCTTAGCTGTTTATACGAGCATAACCATTTGCAATTTTTTTTGGAGGGCACTCTATAATCGATTGTGAAGCCAAAAATTTATTTTTTTAATTTGTGTCTGTTGTCTATCTTTCAGTATCTGGAACGCGCATAACGCCGAAACTACTGAATGAATTAAAATGAAACTTGGCATGATTTGAGTTCATACTATGGGGTAGGACATACAATACTTTTTATCCCGAAATTTAGCATGGTTCCCTTAAAAGGTATCAAATTCAAAATTTTTACTTAGTTGTTATTCATTAACGCTTAGTCCGATTTCATTCATTCTTTTTTTGTTAGAAAGGAGGTACTTTAAAGATGATGGCAATCGCGAACGAAGTCGCGGGTATAGCTAGTAATCAATATATATAAAACTGTTCCGTTACTGATTGGCGGATCAACGCAAGCCCAAACCATAAGTCCTAGAAGCATGAAACTTGGAGGGAATATTCCTCTTATGGTGTAGGAGTGCACTAAGAAAGGAATTTGGAAAAATCTACCCCTAATGGGGAGAAAAAAGCTGAAAAACTTTCTATGAAAATTCATATTCCTTGAAGTTACAGTGTTACAGTCGTTTTTCGCGTCTGTAGCACTGTAAGTAGCCCAAACAACATTGTAACATATTTAACGGTATACCTACTTCTTCTACCCGAACAACAAATAGCATGTTCTTGAGTCCAATTACGCAAAAAGAAATACATGCAACCATACGTAACCTGAAAAACAAGCTGAGCTGCGGGATAGACGAATTACCCCCAAAATTAATAAGATTATGTGCAGATGAACTGACCTTACCATACTACTTGTTGGCAAACCAATCCTTTGCTGAAGGTACTTTTCCGGACTTACTAAAAATAGCTATTATAAAACCAATACATAAAAAAAGCTCTAAAACCGACCCAAATAACTACAGGCCCATATCATTGCTTCCGACCTCCTCTAAAATATTAGACAAAATAATGTGTAATCGTGTCTATTCCTACTGCGAAAAATATAATTTGTTTGACGAAGCCCAATGTGGATTTAGAAAAAAACATTCGACAACCCTAGCCGTTTACAAGTACATAGATCAAATATTAGGTATTTTGGAGAAAAAAGAGTACGCGATCGGATTACTGTTAGATATGTCGAAAGCATACGACAATGTGCAATATAACATCCTTTTAAAGAAACTACAAGACATAGGTATCCGGGGTTTGGCACATAAATGGTTTGAGTCGTACCTACATAAGCGAGTGCAATATGTTGAAGTTGAATACTTTGACTTTAATGCAGAGGTTACACAGAACATAAGGTCGGATGCCCATCATATAACCAGCTCAATACCACAAGGCAGTGTCCTCGGATGCCTATTATTCTTAATTTACATAAACGACTTACCTAAACACCTACAAACACCAAGCGTTCTCTTTGCGGACGACATTTCTTTGTTAATGCCATGTAATAACACTGATAACATAGCCGGCACAATAACTAACGTTCTCACTGATGTTGCTAACTGGATGTCGCATCACAGCTTACAAATAAACTACTCGAAAACAAAGGTAATGGAATTTAGACCTCACCAAAAACCTACACTGAATTTACAAACACCTTTCAACAATATCTCTTTAGAATGCGTTAACACTTTCTCATTAATATTGACACACATCTTAACTTCAAAAGTCACATAGAAAAAATTAAATCCCGATTGTCGAGCTTTACGTATGCTTTGCGAGAACTAAAGAAATCAACTGATCTTTCTTGCGCGTTATCAGTTTACTACGCAAAATGTTATAGTTATTTATCTTACGCCATTGTCTTATGGGGCAATAGCACGGATGCACAAAACCTGTTTATCCTACAGAAACAGTGTGTCCGTATCCTAGCAAATATTAAGAAAAGAGTTAGCTGCAAGCCTTGTTTTAAAAACCTTAAGATTTTAACTTTGCCGTCTATCTACATTTTAGAGATGTGCAAATTTGTTAGGAATAATCCCAATTTGTATACAAAACTAGATGAACTTCCTCGAAGATACGCTTTAAGACCAGGTAGGAATAAAATCATACGACCGCGATCACAACTAAAGATGCATGGCGACGGCCCATACATTATGTCAATTAAAATTTATAATAAACTTCCGACACAACTAAAACACATACAAAAACATACACTATTTATAAAAAAACTTAAATCTTTTCTAATTGACAGATGCTATTATAATATTGACGATTATCTAGAACAAGCTTAGCAGTAAATTAATTTAACATTGTAAATAATAAAATGAAATTGAAAACTGACATTAAATCTGAATTGACATGAAATAATATGACCATTACTAACAAAATAATGCACCATCTCCTAAAGTACCTACTTTGACTACCTACAATGAAATAAAACCTCGCTCTGCCGCCGTACCCTAACACAAAGTTCATTTGAGAGACTTAACTTTATTTACTGTAGATATTAATAACCAGTTTGTTTACGCAAACCCTCGGCCTGCCTACCTATCTGTTGCTATACCCTTAGACAGGGTTCATGTGAGATACCTACCTATAAACACCATCTATGTACCTACCATGTGAAACCAATAAATGTATTGAGTATTGAGTATTGAACTTCACATAAATATTCTTCGATCCAAATTATATAAGTCTTTTATAATTATTTCCCCTAAATTATCCTCAAAAGGGATGTAGGGGGTGACAAAGTCCAAGAGATGAATCTACTTACTCCACTATGAGTTCTACTTTATCCTGAAAGGTTTCCTGGAAGAAGCCGCCCAGTGTACCTCTGATTTAAAACATGTATTATTTTCTCATTTTTAAATACTTATAAGCGCGGGCGAGCGCGCGGCCCTAACCTAACCTAACCAACCTACTCGAACTTTTCCAGAAGGTTTGAGCCAAAACAGAGTTGAGATAATAAACTAGGTACTGCGTGCGTTGAGGTAGGTGCATACTCATATTTCCTAACTTCCATTACATTATGTACGTCACGTCTCGACGCGACTGTTGAAGCACCTGACATAGGTACTACATACAACACACACACACACACACACACACACACGTATCGATGTTGCGACATGTCGTGCCGATGCCTCGCTCCCGCAGCCCACATCAGATTAGCAGGAAATCATAACCGTTCAGTATCAGTACATAGGTACTGCAACACCGAACAACGAACCAACGTCCGTCGCAGCTCGTAGCCAGCCGCATGCGATGCGATGCCACGTACATATATCCACAGGCTGATATAGGAACGCAAAACTTGATAGTCAACTCCAGCGCAAGAGCAGGCAGAAGCGGAACCCCTGGTGGAGACAGAAAAATCATAAGAATAGGTCGCGGCTTTTGATAATGAAAGGTCAGAGGAATACCTTACAAAGACAGTACCCACAGCATGATGGTCGTGCGATCGAGCCGTCTCCTCTCGTCCGGTCCTTCTCGGGTCGCGGTCGGGATGCCGGGCACCGGAGCGGACGCCGGACGCCGGACGGGGAGATAGCATCGTCTCGAAGAGGGTTTATTGATAGTAAGGGGCTCGCGCGGGACACGCGAAGCGGCCATTGCGCCATCTCCTCCATTATCTTTATATTGAATGCCGGCGGCGGCGGCGGCGCACGCGACCACCTGACACACTTACCTGTCCGTCCGTCTGTATCTACGCGCATTCAATCAATCACCGGATTATTTACCTCAAAGCATAATACCCCGAGTGGTAGCTCTCGATAAGGGTACCTAGTTCATTCACAACGAGTACCTACACCTACCTATTTGGATACAAGATGAGTTGTGCGAGTTTAATCGAGCGAGTAGGTCGCGTCTATGCATACACCGCGTATACCTACATTGTATAGGCAGCTAGCGCTTGTAAGCTTGCTGGATCGTATCGCATCGCATCGGCAGCTAGCGCTTGTAATCTTGCTGGATCGTATCGCATCGCATCGGCAGCTAGCGCTTGTAAGCTTGCTGGATCGTATCGCATCGCATCGGCAGCTAGCGCTTGTAAGCTTGCTGGATCGTATCGCATCGCATCGGCACAGAAGCGCGGCCGAAAGTGCGCACATCCTCAATTCAATTCAATTCAATTCAAAATATTTTATTCCATTTAGATACATACAGTACACTTGGAAAAGTCAATTTGTATACATCATTTTAGCTATTTTGATACTTAAGTAGGTAATAACTTAACTTAGGTTAGCATAATTATTAGTTTAATAAAATACAAAATTAACATGTCAAAACAAATATTAAATAATTTAAAAGTGAACACTATTTAGATCATCAGCAATTGCTTCGTCAAGATTATAATAAGATTTTTCCAGTAACATTTTTCTAACTCTTATACTAAAATCTGCATCATCTGTATTCCGCAGAGCAAGTGTTAATTTATTGAATAGTTTAATACTGATGCATAAGAAACTATTACCAACCTTGGTAAGTCTGTGTTTTGGAAGACAAATATTATTCTTATTTCTAGTATTATATATATGGTTGTCACATTTCAAATCAAATTTATTAATATTCATTTTTACATACATTAGACTCTGATAAATATATTCTCCAGTCATTGTCATAATATCTAATTGTTTAAACTTTTGTCGACAAGATTCTAATTTTTTCATTTGCAAAATAGAACGTACTGCCCTCTTTTGCAATATGAAAATTCTATTAGACTGAGAAGCGTTTCCCCAGGCAAAAATACCATACGTCATAATAGAGTGAAAATACGCATGGTAAACAGTTTTTGCAGTTTTTATATCACTGAGGGTTCTTATTGTTTTTATTGCGTATACAGCTGATTTTAGTCTCCCAGCGAGAGCGTCAATTTGCTTATCCCATATTAGTTTACTGTCAATGAATAGTCCTAAAAATTTTATGTTGCTAAGAGTTGTCATAAAGTGTTTTTCAATAGTATTTCTAACCAATTCATTATCATGTCTATATCCTAAAAAGAATCTTACAATGTTGGTCTTTTCTACATTTAGTAATAAATCCTCGATAATGTAGCATTCATTACCGGTCGGTTACCGCTGGCTGCGTGGAGTCTGATCGCGAGCTTAGTGCCGCCGCCCCGCTCCGCCCCGTGCCGCCCCGCGCCGCCCCGCGATGGACGCCATTCATTATTAGAATCTGATTCGGCTCCCTCGCGATGTGATTCAGCGATGCTGAACGTCATGTCCACTGAGAAACGACGCAATAACTCACTCACACTCCAAGTATTTAATTGCTCCTCACGCGCCTCTGATAGTAGGGATTATTCCCGAAGTTAAATCCTATACCCCTAAAATTGCGCTAGCACAATCTCTCCTTCTCCCTGTCCTTGACTATGCTGATGTCTGCTATCTAGACCTCACAGAAGATCAGCTCAATAAACTTGAGCGTCTTCAAAATGTCTGTATTAGGTTTATCTTCGGATTGCGTAAATTTGACCACATCTCTGAATTTCGTGTAAAGCTTAAGTGGCTTCCTATTCGCCTTCGCCGGAATACTCACATCCTTTCTCTTTTGTACAATATTCTTAGTAATCCCTTGACCCCCTCCTATTTGAAAACACAATTTGAGTATCTTCATAGTTGTCATCCTCCCCGTAACCTTCGATCTTCGGTAAATCTCTTGCTGAAAACCTCTGTTCACAGCACTAGATTCTACGACAAGTGTTTTACAGTTGAATCAGTGCGTCTGTGGAATGCATTGCCGGTGTCAATAAGAGAGGCCCCATCGCTAGGTATATTTAAAACTCGTGTTAAAAACTTTTTTTTATCTGAAATAACTTTGTAACCAGTCTTCTTTTTTTTATTTATTTTTTATTACGAAATAATATCCTTTTACTTTTTACTGTATGGTAGGTGTATATTAGTATTATTTTTTATGAATATATATTTATATAGCTATATATTTTTATAGTGTGTAGTTTATTACTGTGTATGTAGGTATATGTAATTATATTTATCTAATAGTTGTATATAGCACTGCACTCTCTTCTTGTATTTATTATTACGTTCACCGCCAACCATTCTTACAATTGCATACATTCCGCTCCATCCCAAGGTCGTCTGGAAGAGATCGCTTTTAAGCGATAAGACCGCCCATTGTACTTTTAGTTATATTAAGTTTTTGTTTATTTTGTTATTTTGTGGTGTACAATAAAGTATTTTCATTCATTCATTCATACCCCTGCCCTAACTATCAAAGAAAAAAAATACTCGGCTACAACTTTAGTTGAAGAGAAGAGACGGTTAAGTTCAGCGACAGTCCTTCAGTGAGTGCGTAGTATAGTAGTATAGTAGTATAGTAGTATAGTAGTATAGTAGTATAGTAGTATAGTATGAATGATCGGTACATATTTTCTTTTGGGTTATTTTTTAAAAAACCTTAGGTATGTCCGTTCTGTTATAGCCTTAGCATGTACCTAATAATGCTGATACTGCCCATCTTTCCATCTGGTCAGCATCCTCGATGTATGAGCTTTGATTGATGATCAAGAGTACATCAGTCTCGGTTTGATCTTCTTTCGGTACGGTTGTGCCAGGGCACTTGCTAGAATTATCCAAGAATATCCGTAATAAATAGTTTTAATTAAATATCCTTTTTTTTTAAACGCCTTTCTGCAAGTGTCCCATAACAGTTCGCATTATGTTTGGGCAAAGACAGGTTAGTCTCTTGTATTGTAGTTAGGTATTCTATGTACCGATATAGTTAATAGAATACGTACCTACCTATGTACCTAGTTATAGTGGATGAGAGTTAATATAACATGATAATTGTTATTTTGTATCTTTTCCTTTTACTGAACTGAACCGTCAAGAATTCCAAGCCAGCTGTTTGAGGAAGCTGTTGGATGTTTCTTGTACTGAACTGAACCGTCAAGAATTCCAAGCCAGCTGTTTGAGGAAGCTGTTGGATGTTTCTTGTACTGAACTGAACCGTCAAGAATTCCAAGCCAGCTGTTTGAGGAAGCTGTTGGATGTTTCTTGTACTGAACTGAACCGTCAAGAATTCCAAGCCAGCTGTTTGAGGAAGCTGTTGGATGTTTCTTGTACTGAACTGAACCGTCAAGAATTCCAAGCCAGCTGTTTGAGGAAGCTGTTGGATGGGTAATCGCGGGCTGAACACAAACTTTATGAAATTATAAAAGTTTATAAGATCCTAAACTTTTATCATTTCAGAAAGTTTAAAAGTTCTATTTAGATAATTTTAATGGACTTGATATAAGTAATTTATGATTTAACCGGAGCTCGTCCGGCTGAACATCTGTGATTGCCCGCGATACTACCTCCCGCTATACCGAGCGGGAAGTAGTCAGAGACACGTCCAAATATTATATTGGCATACATATGTGCGCGTTTTCCTATTTCTCAGTGCATCTCCTCTACATTTATTTATTTATTAACTCTTTATTGCACATTTTATGAAAAGTGAACCATAGGCGGACTTAATGCTAAAGCATTTTCTGTCAGCCAACCCAATGTATAGTGATTGGCGGTAAGCGAGCTACAATTTTTTACAAATTTGAAATACAATATTATTTTATATATCCGATCACATTTACTTAATAAATATAATTATATATTTATAGGCACCCATACGTAAACATATAAATAATAGTTTGAAGGTAGGGTAGATAAACTATGAATACATCTCATCTCATCTAGGAAGTACACTTCACTTCACTTCACTTCACTACACACTAAAAAAGACACCCTTCAAGTGTCAGGTCTCTAGTACCTACGTACTGTTCAGGCTGTGCGCTTATTGTATTGTATTGTATTGACGACCTCTGTGGCGCAGTGGGCGAAGGCTCGCCTGAGACGCAGAAGGTTGGGGGTTCGATTCCCGCCGCGGGACAAATGTTTGTATCTGCAAATATTTGTCTCGGGTCTGGGTGTTTTCTATGTATAGTATGTATGTATTTACAAAAAAAAGGGTGTATATAAGTAGTATATCAGTAATGTAGTTCCCATAACACAAGCTCTGCTGAGTTTGGGCACAAGGTTTGGGGCTAGATGATGCTGCCTGAAAAATGACCAGCATTATTTATTTATATTTATTTATATTGTGAGTCAGTCAGTCAGTCAGTCAGTGCACTAGTGTGTCGCGCATCGGTCTCACAATGAGAGTTCGGTACGAGTTTGTGTTTTTATGCAATTTTAGTGTTAACAAGCATACCATTCGGTTAGCGGTTACCGTAACCTATAGACGCTTGCAACACCAAAGTATCTCCTGAGAACGTGTCCCATGTGGGTGTAATTGGACCGGCAGCCACACCCACCCTTCAATCCGCAACACAGCAATGCATTGCATTAGCTAGTGTTGGCGCAGAAACAGCTGGTTGTGTACGTGATGTGATGTGATGTGATGTGATGTGATGTGATGTTGTGTTGTTGCAGGACGCTGGGCGGGAACCTGCTGTCCTCGCTGGGCGAGTCGGCGCTGCCGCCGCTGCCGTCGCTGCACACGCTGTGAGTATCGCCTCTCTACCTACCTATATACCTCTTTATACGATAACGTCGGTTGTCGCGTCGCGTCGCGTCGTCGTCTTTATAGTCTTATAGTTTCAAAAACGTTAGTGCTTATAGTAGTTATTTACCTGAATGCCACAACCCCCGCCCCGCGCCCCGCGCCCCGCCCCGCCCCGCCCCGCCCCGCTCCCCGCGCCGCCGTGCATAGGTTGTTAAGTTCCCGCACTCCGGAACGCTCCATCAAGGCTCGTATCAGCATCAGTATGCAGAGCGCACTCTCAGTGTCCTCATCCTCGACGCCGCACCGTGCCGCGCCGTGCCGCGCCGTGCCGCGCCGTGCCGCGCCGTGCCGCGCCGTGCCGCACCGTGCCGCGCCGCGCTGCACTGCGTGCCGCATTCCCTTACTATTATCAACAACTAGCTTCTGCGCGCGGCTTCGCCCGCGTGGTAAGTTGATAAAAGTAGCGTATGAGCTTCAAACTATACTATTCAAGACTTCAAACTACATCCATATTGAATTTCATCACAAACGACTCAGCGGTTTAACTGAAACGTATAGGATATAATTGTACTGAATTAATTGATACGTATCGTTATATTACGAGTATGGCCAAATCACACAATATAATTATAAATGATTTAGCTTATATTCCGGTAAAACTCTGTAGTACTCGATCCTCGATCAAATTCGCGTGTTACTTGCGTATGCAACTGCAACATATATATTTTTATACATGACGCATGATTCATTCCATGTATTCATTCCATTCAACTTCCCATTTTAAATGTGACGATATTAGAACTGTGTGTAAATTACTTTCAAAAGGGGATTTTATGTACACCATACATTTAAAAAATGCTTATTATGAAGTCCCAATCAACTATCTACTCTACTCACACAGCTCTACTCACACAGCTCTACTCACACAGCTCTACTCACACAGCTCTACTCACACAGCTCTACTCACACAGCTCTACTCACACAACTCTACTCACACAGCTCTACTCACACAGCTCTACTCACACAGCTCTACTCACACAGCTCTACTCACACAGCTCTACTCACACAGCTCTACTCACACAACTCTACTCACACAACTCTACTCACACAGCTCTACTCACACAGCTCTACTCACACAGCTCTACTCACACAGCTCTACTCACACAGCTCTACTCACACAGACCTTCGCAGGATTTTTTATATTAGTAGGTAGGATAGGAAGGATATCATGTATTTACCTATATAAAACCTACTTACATTATATTTAGAACGAGAACATATTAACAACACAATTTGTAGATGATGATAAATTAATTATTGACATATTATAAATAGGCGCGCTAATGAACCTACTTCTCTACTCTGCTCTATCAAAACGAAGTTATCGATGTGTTGTCGAGGCAAGCGAGGTGCGAGCGCGAGGCTAGGCGAGGCGCGAGGCGAGCCGAGGCGCGGGAGCGGGGCTAGGCGAGGCGCGGGCGCGAAGCGAGGCGCGGGCGCGAGGCGAGGCGCGGGCGCGAGACTAGGCGTGGCGCGGGCGCGAAGCGAAGCGAGGCGCGGGCACGAACCGAGGCGAGGCGCGGGTGCGAAGCGAGGCAAGGCGCGGGCACGAGGCGAGGCGAGGCGCAGGCGCGAGGCGAGGCGCGGGCGCTAGGCTAGGCGAGGCGCGGGCGTGAAGCGAGGCGCGGGCGCGAGGCTTGGCGGGGCGAAGTGAGGCGAGCACCTCGCTTCCGTATATCTGTTTACCATATTTTAAGGTGAACCGCAGACCCGGATTATCCCATTAGAACGTACTTATCGGTACCTACTTTCAAGTAAATGAACATAACATCGTAAGTGCGGGGACTGCGGGGGGCTGCGGGGGCTGCAGGGGGCTGCGGGGGGCCATCTAAGAACCAAATCCTACATGTTAACAACAATTGTTAGGAAAACGCTTTTACTTATTTTATGTTTTGTCTTTATCGCATTTTACTATCATGTTTTTAAAACGGAAGTTAATTAGGTACCTACCTAAATTCCTACCTAGAATGTAATAAAATGACGACTTGTAGATAATTTAATAAATATTATAGGGAAGTAGGTATGCCAATAAATAACAAGTTTTTCGAACATTTAATTAGACTCGACCTACAAACAGAGAGATGAATTCATTGGAATCAGCCCAAGGATGCTATAATTAGTTTACGTCTCAGCAGAATTAAGCAAAGTGATTTACATAACTTAATGCCCTTCCTGTTTACCTACGAGTAACACCGAGTCGGCGGGTCGCGGTGGCTGAGTGGCAAGGAGGTACCTACCAATACCTACCTGCCTAATTTTATGATTAAAATAAGTAATAGCTTCCTATCAGCGGACAGCGACCAATACCTCGGCTTCGCTCGGCTGCTGTTGTGATACGATGCTGTATCGATGAAGTGCGACATCTCTCATTCACTCGCTCGGGGGGTCGGGGCGGCGGGCGACGCCGCGGCGGTTACTTCGGCGCCCCCTCACCAGCCTCGGGAAGATGGGGGGGAGGGGGGACTGCACTGCACTGGATGGGCCAAGGGGTGGTGGCTGGGACAACAAACACGCTCATTACTGTATCATTTCCATCGCGTTATGAACATACATCCTCAGATAGATACTTACTCGGTGAGTCGAATCTACGCACTGTGGATGTACTTGTTTTCACTATACAGTTAATAAATACGTATTTAAATTATTTCACAAGGGCTGACCGGTCGAAGCGACGCGACGACGACGGACGACGCGTGACGCGTGACGCGTGACGCGTGACGCGTGACGCGTGACCAGGGCCTCGACTCCGTAAAACGATATCGACATTATAGTTACGATACGACAGTGCTCCGAATTATTCGGCCGTACCCTACTCTAAAAAATGTTCGCATTCTTTATCGTCTGTCGAAAGCATAGACAATTTGTATCGAATTTTCGGAACGAATGATAGGAAAATCTAAAGAATTGGATAATTAAGAAATTGAAGCATAAATTCGTCGAATATTCAAATTCGTTAAAAAGATACTAGTGAACACAGCATTGAAGTTTAGAGCACTATTTTAACAACAATTTTATTTTATTATTATTTAAAAAAGAAATAAAAATCATGAAGTTAAAAAAATAATACAAGTTTACCTTTAAACAACCTAAACCACACAGCGTGCGCACAAATGGAAATTATAGTATTGATGTCCACTTATTTTACTGTAATAAGTGGGCTGACTCCAACGATGTTGTGTTGAACAGCCAACAAAGAAATTATATCCTGGCACAAGTCTTCAAACAAACTTTTACTAAGTTTATAATTCCCGATTAAATTATAGTCGAGAATTTTGTTTAGATCCAATTGATCCCTCGTCACTTTAAAACGACGTTTTTGTAAAGCTTTTTCCTCGCGGACGGCTTCCATGGCAAGCATAAATCTCGCCATTATTCCAAAACAAGAGGCAAATCAAGAGTCCGTAGTGCAGCAGGCCGAGGTCGAATGAAAAGAATGCGGAGTCCAGTAGGCAGCAGGGCTCGAAGGTATTAAAAGATTCGGAGTCCGGTAAACGAAATGGAGATGGTTTTATCAGAAAACACAACAATATAACCTGAAAGGATAACGCGCACGATAGCATCAAGGGCATCGTTGATAAGTTCGTCGATTAACATTTGTTTCGTTGTCAAATTAAAATTATCCCCCTGGGTAGACCCCCAGCTGGCTCTTATCTGTTTCAACGCATTAGCATTGCCATTCAGCGTGGTAATGCTGCCAACATTTTGTGAACCCTTCCGGCTGGTAGTGATTTGGATATGTTGACCTATAGAAATGGTTAGGGGACCAATGTTTCTATGACACTCAAAGTACCCAGCCTTTGGGTGGGGTACCCAAAAGGCTGGTGATATTACCTCGTGATTCCACCGTCACCTCGCGGTCAGGTGAGCGCCAGCCCTCTCTGGTCATTGGTTACCTCCATCCAAGCCGCTTCGAGATTTCCCTGAAAAGGAGCCAAGCACCGCTGCCCCGCGGACCACGGACCTAAGGTTTTCACCGTAAAAGGCCATAAATGCTGTATACATAAGTATACAGATAACATGCAGATCTTTTGTAGCGCTTCAGTATTCGCTCGTTAAAAGGTTACATTTTTTTAAATGGCATTCTACTGATTTAAATCCTTAATATCAAAATGTCCCCTGCGAGTCCATGTCTGTGAATCGGACGGAATCCGCCCCTGTCAGTTCCACCAGTCAACCAGCCAACCAGTCAACCACACCGAACTCTGAACAAATCGGAATGCATGTTCATCAAGACGAGCTCATACCTGCGGCAGATAGCCTGCAGGCTGGCTCCAGCGAGCGCAGGGTAGCTCCTGCTGCTACTGAGGAGGAGAGTGGAGGGGGAGGGAACCCGATACGCTATCTAACACCCACATAAATAATCCGATGTCTGTCTGTCCCACCGCCGGCCCGCGCCCTGATCTAACCCTCATGCAGAATAATCGGGCCTTTCTTGGATTAGGATACATTGTTTGGTAATGAATAGTGTTTGGTCGCTATCGCTAACCGAAGATAGGCCGAGGTGAAGGTAAGTGCCGTGCCGACTGGCCGTCTATTTACAGTTATTGCAGTAAGGAGCTCACCAACACAATCACGGGTAGTTAGGTTCTCCTAATCAAAGCTTTTTGACTCATGATAGGAATCTGTCATCATAATCAATGGTTAGACTTTACTGTCCGTTTATTTTGTTGGTTAACTCAATAAAGCATGTAAATCATGTTGAACTGGCATCTGAGGGAGGGAGGGAGGGAGGGCGGGGGGCATCGAGAATACTTTATAATAGATTTTGTAAATTGTAATGGGCAATAAATAGCGAGCCCCGCGCCCCGCGCCCCGCATCCCGCATCCCGCACCCCGCACCCCGCACCGTCATCACCGCTGATTTGTTTGTGCAAAATTATTAAATTAAGATAATAGAAAATTATGCTCTATAATGCTTTAGGAGCGTTAAAAGAGCCATGAACAAAGAAAACGCCCTCTAATTACTCAAGTTCAGGCGGTTATTAGAATTGGTAATTAGAATAATTAGAGAAGAGCCTCCCTTATGTACTCGTATATGTCGCAGATGGATTGCTCAATTAGCTGTTTTACATAACATAACGGCGAGCCGCTTTGCAAAACTGCACTGTTTTCTAATCCGGCTTTTTGACGTCCAGCCGGCATGTCATTGCGATACGTTTGACAAAAATACGTATCGACGTCCAGCCGGTTTGTTATTCGGGTTAGAAAACAGTGGAGTTTTTGAAAGCGGCTCGTCGTTATATAAAAGAGCGGATTATACGTTTTCGCTCTGACACTACGAGTACATTCTACTAAATCCCTCTGAAGCAAACTACCGCGAGCTACAGGGAGCGAAGCGAAGCTCCGTGGCTGCGTGCGCTGCTGTTTCATCTGTTTGTCTGTTCGTTCGTTTGCTTGTTGCTTGCTAGAGGCACACAAAAATAGTACTTACCTATCGATGGAAGAAAATCTACAGTTGGTTAGGTACAGTCAAGAAAATAAGTGTTTAAAACATCTGCCAAGCAGCGGTCCGGCAGCAAACTTCCTTTTAGTTCATGTTGTCCTCTTTTCACTAAATGCATTATAATTAATAACCCATCCTGATAGATACTGGGTAGGTGCTCAATAGAGAGGGTTGACGACTGTGAACTCACATCACAGCCCGGCTGTTCGGTACTGACTGAAATAAAAAGTACGCACTGACAGTCAAGTGCGTGTTGGATCACGCATAAGAAAGGGTTGCGTAGGATTACGTAGGCCACAACACAACATAATCGAATACTGATAACGACAAATATATTAAATTAATGATTTATCCTAAACCATTATTCACTTCCATTTGTTTTTGTGGTTCATTTCAGAGTTCCATTAATAGGTAGGGTAGTTTAGTAGGTAGTTTGTTTTATAGAGTTGAGGTCGGCGCGGGGAGGGACGCAGGGGTGGGGGTGGTCCGTGTCGTCGCGTCCGTCGGGATTAACTGCGCATTAACTTGATCGGTTACAGCTCGTAAACTAGTTGACCTTACCTCATAGCAGTACCCAGTAGGTACCTACGCAGTACGGTGTGCTAGCAACTGGTAGGTACAGAACAGCACAGGCACAGATTAGATGGCAGTTACTACGGCACAGGACATGCTTGCTGCTAATGCTGCTACTTCAGTCCCAAATAATTCAGAGACGCGACCGATCCAACTCTGTCACAAGAAGCTAAGATTCTTGTTTATGCTTCCGAGAGAACCCACTCGAGCGAAAGAGCCTTTTAAATTAATTTTATTGCATATTTTTCAAACTATACGTAAGAGTTTCCTTGTTCGGCCTCGAAACCATAATAAAAGGAGCAAAAAAAAGCTAGTGTACGTCGCGAATGTGGCGCGTGGCAGCCCTGAGGTCACCGACCCGCTCCTCCCCCCCCCCCCCCTCGCGCCTCGCCCGCGGCCCCCGCCTCCTCGCAGACTCTGGGAGAGACAAGCTTTGCTTTACAGCTTGTTATTATTTATGAAGGGACGTACCTACCTACTATTACTTTAAATTTAAAAGACAGTTCCAATGTAGGTAAGTAGGTATTTTCTCTACTACTTATTATAGTAGTAGAGAAAATACTACTTATATTAGTGTTGACACCTTGTATTTGATAAAAGCCCCTTGTTCGGGAAAGGGTGGAGCTACCCACTCGTACTACCTAGTATCAGCAGTTGTTGCGTATATGTTCACATCACTCGTGTCGTGCTCCTCAGTTAAGGTCACCGAACTGAATTTGAAAGTCAGTCAACTTCGCTTAGGCTTTCTCTGACGAGAGACTAAGAAGTGCAAGTGCTAGTTTTTTCCACCCCTACGTAGATATCGATTTCACATTTACAAGACTTTGTAAAATGTACAAAGTCTCCGTTGTTGTTGTTGTTCAAGACAACAAGGCCCCCGTGAAGAAATAGTATTTGGTGTTTACCTATGAAATTGTCGTTTTGTATGGAAGTGTGATTTATCTTGTTCGGTTTGTCGATTTGCCACAAATGGTCCATTATTGTTTTGGAGCAATGCAACGGTCCGTAGTTCGAGACGGGATCCGCTTTAGATTCGACATGAAGGTTGTTCCCCGGTCGGTTATTTATTTATTCATACAGACTGTGGTGAAGAAAACACAAAAAACATAATCCTCTAGACTCTAGAGGAAAGTGTGTAGGTTAGGTTGATAGTCTCCATATCTTTCCGATTCCCATCTTACAGACTGCTTCCATAATTTTTCATGAGCATGATAGTTCATAAAGTATATCGTTATCGTCTCCAGCTGAGATAAAAATCAGAATCACGGGATGAGGGGAGGAGAGTCCACGTCGCACATCGCATCGTCTGCCATTTGCAAGATAACAGACAAATTATCGCCCCTTTATGGATCGTTCTCTGTCCAGAAGTATCGAAATTTAGAAGAAATGCACAATATTCTTGAGAGTGGGTCGTTCGAGCTAGCGCACGAGTCAAGGAGGAGCTACTAACGCTCCGCTGCATAAACTTTACCGATATTTCAATCGTCTGGATGGCCCGACGATTCCCGACTTCGCTCGACGACTCAAATTTACTAACTGAAATGTACATTTCAGCGAATACCTAAACAAGTAGCTGCGTGTGTGCGATTCATTGGAACCTGGGAGGGCACAGTCAGGGACTAGTCAGGGACAATGAATAGCGTGATGTGAGCTGCGCCGACCAAAAGTAGCTACTTTAGATTTCCCAAACAACCTTTTGTTGTTCGTCAAGGAGTTTATGAGATTCGCCGCTCACGATCACGTGATGTGGAGGCCTGCCGGTTTCCAACAACACGAGCAGTTCCTTCGGAAAGTGGTTTGCAGGAGCGAGCTCAGCTGCTTCAAATATCAATGTTCAAGATTTCCGACGTTACTTTCAAACTAAGCACCTACCTACTTCGAGTTGGTTTGAAATGCTTCGTTTTGTTGCAGAGTGCTGAAGAGGAACCGCATCACGCACATCGACGCCCGCGCCTTCGCCAACACTCCCAACCTGCGCGTGCTGTGAGTATCTCTTAACTCTCCACCTCCCCACCTCCATCCACTAAGCTCTACCTCATAAATGGACCAAAACAAAAGCTAAAACTTCGATTTGGTATCAGGCAAAAATAAAAAACAATATAAATATCAAAAGTGACCATTTTTAAATGAAGGTAAGGGCCTACCTAACGGGATTGCCTATCTTCTTCTTCTTCTTCTTGTTCTTCGTGGTCGTAAGACAGGTACTTTTTTGGTCAGGAATGTGTCAGGTCAATGACTTGACCAAGTTAATAATTATAATTTCTTTAGTAATGAATAAAATAGCAGTAAAAATACCCGGTAAATAAAGTTCGCGTGAATATTATGTAATATTATCGGGTCGCGATTTAACTCGTTTGCGAGATTCAGACTTTTCGAGTATACGAGCGCCATCTGTAGGCTGTCTGCGGTAGCATGAAGCATGTAGCATGGAGCATGAAGCATGTAGCATGAAGCATGAAGCATGAAGCATGAAGCATGAAGCATGTCGCATGTAGCATGTAGCATGTAGCATGTAGCATGTAGCATGTAGCATGTAGCATGTAGCATGTAGCATGAAGCATGAAGCATGTAGCATGAAGCATGGAGCATGTAGCATGGAGCTACGCCTGCTGTGCCTATCGGTAGTTGATGGCTGACGGCTCTTCACTCTTCGTTATTCGTCTTAAAGAAGCTCAATTATGTGGCAAGAAATTTCGTTACAGCGGAAACAGGATTTTAGGTTTTTTTTTACAAAAAGATATAATGCTAGGATTGAAACTCTGCACAAATATTAACTCGTCAAAAGGCCGTAAGCAAAGTAGCGTAGCGAAGGAACTAGGAACTCATGAACTTTATTTGTCCAACAGGCGGCTGGAAGATAATTTGCTGACAGAGGTTCCTTCGGCCATCCTGTTGCTGGCACTGCTTGAAGATCTGTGAGTACCTATCCAACACGTGATTATTGAAGCACGTAAGTAAGCCTAGAACGAGTCCCAAACACTATAACGTAGGTAGGTATATACCACTCTCTTGCTACCCGTTTATTAGCATCGGTCATTATGTACTCGCAGGTCGGTGGCAAACAACCGTGTGGATGTGGTGGCGCGGGGTGCGGTGGCGGCGAGCCGGCGCCTCGCGCGCCTCGAGCTGCGCGGGAACCCGCTCACCCTCGTGCATGCGCACGCGCTCACGCATCTGCCGCATCTCATCACGCTGTGAGTTACCCTTACCCTCGCTCACCCACCTGCCGCATCTCATCTCGCTGTGAGTTACCCTTACCCTCGCTCACCCACCTGCCGCATCTCATCACGCTGTGAGTTACCCTTACCCTCGCTCACCCACGTCGTCTGGCTTTAGACAAAACCGGGACTCGTCAGTGAACAGTATCATTCCCCAAACATCATCATCCCAGTTACGGTTTAAGCGCACAAAGTTGGGCCGCGACACTCGATGATTTGTGGCAAGTAAGGGGCCTCTGGCTGGCAAGTACGCCTCTATTCCAGCTTCTTTAAGTCTTACAGGTTTACTGTACTGACTGTACAGCATAGATAATACTCATTCTCATAGAAAAATACCTATCCGAGTGGCATAATATCCTAATAAGCACCTCGATACTTGTTCAAGATTGATTGAAATAACGGTCGACTCACCTACTGATCTGTGGTCAATATTTGTAGACAAAATGAATGCAAAAAATAAGTTAATGTTGCCCTGAAAATCCCTTCCTAGGCAAATCCGTCTTGGATACGTTAGGTTATTAGGTTTTTTTTTACTACCACAGAAAAGGAGGATTGCTATCCGAACTTTACCCAACATACTTGGGTTCAAAATAAATAAAACCGACCGGTTAGTTATCTGCAAAAACCGATTTAAATAACTAATCTACTTACATTAATTGACCTCTATTTATTTTGTTAATTCTTCATGAATTAATGGTTGAATTTGGTATAACTTTTGAAAATAATAGATTTTGTTTAATTTTACATGTTTAATGGCGGTTTTACATTATTTTGTGTTAATTTAGATGTGCTGCGCACAATGGTAATGGCAGTAATTAATTGCATACAAAAGAATATGTAGGTACGCTAATTAGATACGATTTGCTCTTCGAAAAGTGGTAGGTGCTGCAACATATTTTAAATTAATAAATAATAAGATGATATGTCAAATAAAATGCTGTTTCATTTATCTAAACTGCTGTACGTTATATAAAAATAGAAGCTATATTTAAAAAAAAGAGTTAATAGGTATAATGTGCGTTAGTAATTATTAGCTGTGCATTAATAAAAAAGTTTTACTTTAAGACAAATAGCGGTACACCACAAATATACATTGTAGTTTATTAAGTAATATTTTGAGTGGAGTATTTTGCTGTGCAATCAGTAATTTTGATATGAATTCGGATTATTTTTTAATAATTTTGTACAAAAAGTATTTTTTCTTATTTGCGTTTAAATACTGCCCATTAGAAATTATGCCGATTTTGTTAACGCCAGATTATTATTATTTTCAATGAAATGAATACATGTCTAAAAAGAAGTCATCTCATCGTCAAATAAATAATACCTATGTGACCCCATTTCTTATCTGATGATAGTTTTCCGTGATCCCGATTTCCCATAATTACGAGTAATACAAATCACTGCTACGAGTAGACCTTCCATCAGATAATACATGCTATGTTATTCATTACAAACGGGACGGTTCGTAGAAAACAAGTGAAAGTATTCGTGTCGCCATGTCGCCGTGTCGCCGTCGCGCGTCGTCGCGTCTCGGTGAGTCATCGCATCGCATCGCATCGCATCGTATCGCGCCGGATCACAGTCTCCCGCCGCGCAGCCGCGCCGCTGCAACTTGCTATCACATCGTCATTACGATGTGGGTCGAAGGTCGTACGAAAAAAATAACCCAGTTTATAGCTACTATAAACTGGGTTATTTTTTTCGAAATCTCACTTTGTTTTTCCGGTAAATCTATGTTTTTGTCCAGCTAACCGGATGAAAGCTGAAATGAAGTAGATAAACGACCCTCGTCATCTTTGTACATCTTTGATACAAGGTTGAAAATCAGTCTGGCGACGCGACGTCCGGGCTGCGATAGATGTTCCGCCGGAACCAAGTCCGGCCGATAACTAGTCTTCTCCGGAAACACGAGGGTGCTTTCAGTAGGTAGGTACATTCCGTTGCCGCGTTGCCACCGTTACCGTGCGGTCTAAAGCGTCTTCATTTACTATACCTAAAACAAAATGAAATAACGTCTCTAGTACCTACTGAGGTGGGAAGGGACATATGTAGGTACATGTAGGAGACACCGTGCGTGGTGCGTGGTGCGTGGTGCGTGGTGAGTGGTGCGTCGTGCGTGGTGCGTGGTGCCTGGTGGGTGGTGTGTGGTGCGTGGTGCCTGTGCAGGTCGTCGGCGAACAGTGCATACTGTTCGCCGACGACATTGCTTCTTTCAGAGAAAATGCAACTGAGCTCCAGAGACGTCTGGGAAAAGGACAGGAAAAATCGAGGAGAAGAAGAGTGGAATAGAATAGAACATAATAGCCTTTTTTTGCTGCAAATACAAATTATAAACATTCTAAATTAATTTTATTATTTAAATCACTTTTTTATTGTCGCGCGTTGGTACTGTTACCTCCCATCGCTTCCGCTGTCCCTCTCATTCGTTTGCCATCGCGTGGATACTATTCCGAGTCCCTGTATTGTACGTCCATGGAATGCACAACCATAGAAAGTACACCCCTCGAAAGTACAGTCAGTATTACAAACCATTAGTTTCAAATACTTGTTTTGTAATACTGGGCGTACATTCCCTACACGTGTTGACCTTGTACGGTCAGTTTTGTACAACCCTGGAATGTACAGCCATGGAATACGAACCAATTTCATGCTCTGTTTTCATGTGCGAGTGCTATCAAAAGGCAAGTGCTGTGTTCCCATAGTATTTTACGCTATTAGTAAATTAATGTAAGTAGATTAGTTATTTATGTCGGTTTTTTGCAGATAAACTAACCGGTTGGTTTTATTTATTTTGAACCCAAGTATGTTGGGTAAAGTTCGGCTAGCAAATCTCTTTACTGAGTGGTAATAAAAAAAAAGCCTAATAACCTAACCTATCCAAGACGGATTTGCCTTGGAAGGGTTTTTAAGGCCAACATTAACTTATTGTTTGCATTACTTATCAATGGCAACTCTTGCTTGAACATAATAGAACTTGTACAAACGAGCCTCGTCCTCGTCATGCGACTACTTCGCATCGACCAATGAGGGCTCAATGATATGACGAACTCTCAGCCAATGAGCGTCGAGAATATTGGTTCGTAATACGGGGAGTACATTCCAGGGGTGTGCAATGCCGTGATGTGTTTAGTTTGTACGGAGCGTATTGTACGACCATGGAAAGCACAACCAGATAATTCAAACCAAATGGTTTGTAATACTGGCTCTACTTTCCATGGACGTACAATTCGGTCTCCCACTATTCTGTCGAACTTTGTCCATTTCAATCTCTTTATGTAGTCTGTGATCCATCCGGAGATCCAGTCTGATGGTTCCTCGCGTTTCACACATGACATCAACTAACACTACACTCGGTTGCATTGTACTAACACTATGACATCATGTAACTTACTACAAATTATGGATCAAGTTACTTGAATAAATAAATAAATATTATTATTATAATAACGCCTGCTCGAGCGAGCTATGGTCGATGATCTTAGCTATTTAAAGATTCAATTATCGTAAAACTCGCGCGGCCGAGTCCGCTCGTCAAGCTAAAGCCGTTACTCCTCCCGGTCCGATATTATAATCCGAAGATGATCGTCACTTTTATGCGAATGCGACATCATAATTTTTAGAACGCGTCCAAAAGGTCTCATCAATCGAAAAGGGACTTCGCCTCTATTACAGTAAGCACCTAACAATTAATGAAATGGGATATCGTAAAGTTCGGATAGGACAGAAAAAGGGAACTGACCGAAGGCGAACACTCTCCAGCGAAGAGTTTGTCGGTGCTGGGTGCGGGGTGTGTTCGTGTATGTAGAATCAGGCGCTGAGCAGTGTGCGGTCGGTCGGTCGGTCGGTTACAGCGTGGTGTCGGAGTCGCGGGGGCTGAAAGCGCTGCCGGCGCTGACGGGGGCGCTGCGACTGCGCACGCTGCGCGCCGCCCACGCGCGACTCTCCGCGCTGCCGCCCGACCTCTGCGCCAGCGCGCCGCAGCTCCGCTCGCTGTGAGTATCCGTCGCTTCCTCGCTCTCTGCACCTGCTGCACCGCGAACTCCACATATTGCCTGCTGCCTGTCCTTATTATAAACTCACCAAAAACTGATGTAGTTTGGTAGAGCAGCCAACCGTCGCAAACTATTCCAGCAAGTAGTAATCATCTGACACAGTCAAATCGTATCACGGGACGCTGCTCGATACGATTGTATAATATTGTTCGCTTTGTTACGGAGTATCGGACGGTAGTTAGGTTTGTTACCGATATGTTAGTTATCTTAGCTCCCGAACTGAAAATATGAAGAATCCTAGCAATTTTATACCTATTGCATCTTACAAGCACTCAGTAAGATAAAAAAAAAACCATTCAATGAATAGCCTTTTTCAACCAAAAAAACATATCTACTACGGATTATAGATTAGGAGGCGCTCTAGTGTCGATGCCATAGTTGACTTTGTCGAAACTATCTATGATTCTTTTCAGAACTCATCAGATATTTGCAAACATATTCGCTGATGACACTTTTCTATTATTTAAAATTGATCGATATCTAAATCCTTACATTTCAATATATCAATGACTGTTTATTTATAACTAGTTTCTGCCTGCGGCTTCGTCCGCGTGATATGTTGATAAAAGTAGCGTATGACCGTCTCCAGGTTTCAAATTATGTCCTCCAACTTTTGAGTGAATCGAACCAGGGACTATTTTATACCATACAAATTTCAGAACTTTATTGCACACCCCCTAGGGTAGAGGTAGTTTTGTAAAAATTTAAAATACGTAATTTATAATTATCTTTATAGTTTATTAATACCGAGTTTTGAATGAATCGAACCAAGGATAACAATTTTCCATACAAAGTTTAGAATTCAATTGCACACCGCCAAAGGGTAGTTGAGAAAAAATAAAAAATACGTATTTCTTTTTTATCTATTATTATTTTTTATTTTGTAAAATTGCCTTTTTTAGCGCAATGAATTTACGCGCCTTCTGACGAAAGTGAGAGAATTGGAATGCTGATTGCGAGAATTTTCAGTAGAGTTAATATTATAAAAACGAAATCTCATAACACATCGTATGATCACATCCACTATAAACAATATATTGCTCGCCGAACAATACATTCAGTCTGAAGGAAATTGCATAGATTTTAAGCCAACTAATGAAATGCTAAATTACATGAAAGACAGTTCAAAATACAAATTATAGAAAGAGGACGAAGAATAAATAAATTTAAGTGACATTAGATATTTATATTATGATGGTTCTAATGAATAAAACAGCTATTTGTATTTATTTTTTCTTTAAACCTTTAAATAAGGACAGCAAAGCTACAGAGTTTTATGAAAACGTATGAGACACGGCAATTTCTCAAATTTTGCCTCAAAATCCGGCAATTCGATATCCAAAACACGCAGTACTTTTTTTTAATGGCAACCTTGATACCTACCGGTTACGAATAATGAAGGGAAAAGATAGGGGTAGCAATCGTACATTACATTGCTTATCGAAGTGTTGTCATTACAGGGATGTGAAGTACAACTATCTGGATCGCATCCCGGACCTGCACGAGTGCACCGAGCTACGCGTGCTGTGAGTACCACCGACCCACGAGAGTCCCATCCCTGACCCGACCCACGACAGTCCCATCCCTGGCCCGACCCACGACAGTCCCATCCCTCACCCGACCCACGAGAGTCCCATCCCTGACCCGACCCACGACAGTCCCATCCCTGGCCCGACCCACGACAGTCCCATCCCTCACCCGACCCACGAGAGTCCCATCCCTGACCCGACCCACGACAGTCCCATCCCTGTCCCGACCCACGACAGTCCCATCCCTCACCCGACCCGACTAACCGGATACTGAATACTCGCTGGAGAAGAAGCTTACAAGTCTGAGTGGGCAGTTACTAAGTTATTTGTCCATGGTTATCTTTACTACTCTATTATTGACTAGATATTAGAATCGGTGCTAAGATAATCAAATAAGGCACAACAGAAGCATAACTACTCGTATGTGAGTAGTGTGAAGATATGTATTGCGTTTTCTGAAAGAGTTATTAGTGACGTGGATGGTGTACCTACTGTTCCAGCGACCTCTCGTCCAACATGATCAGCTCCCTGGACGGGGAGTCTCTGCTCGGGCTGCGGCGCCTCCACGACCTGCTGCTGCCGGGCAACCGCCTCCGCGCCCTGCCCGGCGCCGCCTTCCGCCCCACGCCCGCGCTGCAAGTGCTGTCAGTATATCTATATTTCCTCCGAAGTTCCCGTACCCCTCCTGATACATGATCGTTATTCTCTCGCTATTTCAGGAACTTGGAGGATAACCAGATCGAACACATCGACACGGAAACATTCCTCCCCATTTCGAAGCTTGAAGACTTGTAAGTACCTACCTATCCTGTCCTCCCCTCGCCCCTCACACGATGAGCAGCGCGACTAGCGCAGGTAGGTTTGCCGCTCAGTATGAGAGGTCGTTCGTTACCACCTAGCTCGGAGACGGCTTTGTGCGGTCCTAACCTAACCTAACACCGTGCAGTGTCTGTGTTTGCGTCACAAGTCCCCAGGCGGTGCTGTATAGACAACGGAAAACAAGTTAAGGTTTTAAAGTTTTGCTAAATTAAACTTGTGCTCACATAGAATAAAAAAATCAAGAAATCGATTTACTAGCAAACGTGTAGCGACTTCGCGATCTCCCAGCGTATACTAAGAAATTAATAAATATCCAAGAGCATGCCAGCTGCTGGCGAGTGCGATGTGCGAGCTGCAAAGCGAACGACGAGCATCGGGCATGGCTCGTGCGAGCTAGAGGCAGGTGTGCTCAATCGGTAGTAAATCGTATCGCATCGCATCGGCAGGAACGTGGGCAACAACGTGTTCGGCTCGCTGCCGGCGGGGGGTCTGCAGCGGCTCCTGCACCTGAAGGCGCACAACAACCCCCATCTGCGACACTTCCACCCGCCGCAGCTCTTCCCGAGGATACAGGTACCTACACTACCCTCCCCACCCCACCCCACCCCACCCCACCCCACCACCATCTGCATGCCGTGCTCACCCGCGAGTGTCTGTGTGTTCCTAGACGCTGGTGCTGTCGTACGCGTACCATTGCTGCGAGTACTTGCCGCTGATGGAGGAGGCGGCGGAGGGTGAGGGGGAGGGCAGCGCGGAAGAGGAGGAGGACGAGGCGCCGACTGACTTCGTGATCCTGCCGGGTCCGCGGGACCTCGCCGCCTGGGCCAACGCCACCGACATCTGGACACATCGTAAATTACTTACTCGTACCTACTGTACCCGTCCCGCCCGAACCTTCAAACACTGCACCTACCTATCTACCTACCTACTCTACCGACTCTGACACTTCCACTCGTGTACCACCGCTCATGTCGCTCCCGTACTGCCGGCACACGTAATTATGAGATTATAAAACTGACAGCTCATATAATATCCCCCCGTTTTAGTTTTATTAATTCAATCTAGTATTTTTCTGCGAATCATAAAACATCAATTGTGAAACCAATTTTTAAAAAAGGTGGCAAAGAATTAATTGACTTCGTGACATTGATCACGAAGGAATAAAAATAAACGAGAAAAATTTAAGCACCACCTGGAAAGGACCAAAAGGAAAAAGGAGTATCGGCAGACCACAAACTAGATGACCGACGAAATAAACAGATTCCTAAAATCCAGAAGGGGTTCTAACTATAATGAAATAATAAAAAAAATATAAATTTAGTAATAATTATTCAATATTAAATAAATTAATGAAAACGTAAATTATCTAGATAAATGAATAAATTGCATGAATTGTAAAATTTTACTTTTTAAGTTATGAAATAAACTTTTTTATTTTTATTTATTTACATTGATCAATATTTGCAAAAATATTTGAAAAGGTGATTTATTATATATTTATTTAAAACACCCAATGAGAAATCATAATACTAACACCCAATAACAGGGGCCACAGCGCAGCGTGCACAAACGAGTTCTTTAAACAGATATTTTGAACATTTCAATATATGTATATGGACACGAGCAATATGGGTTTATAAAAAATATAAATATATATTTGGCTGTGCATGATCTATTATCTATACTTCTATACTAATATTATAAAGAGGAAAGATTTTTTGTTTGTTTGTTTGTTTGTATCGAATAGGCTCCTAAACTTCTGGATCGATTTTAACCATTTTTTCACTAATAGAAAGCTAAATTATCACGAAGTAACATAGGCTATAATTTATTTTAAAAAACCCAAAGTAGCAACATTTTGTCTATAAAATTCATTATTTGGGGTGCGCTGACATCATTATTCCCTACAAAATGTCCTCGTGGGTATACTCGTATATCTAACTATGATAGTTAGTCACATTAGTAACTTTTGTGTTCTAAAGTGTAATTAAAGCGCCGCCGGTAGAAACAAAAGTTAATTACATTCGTATCGTTGTATTAATTGTTATTCAAATAAATACTTTTATCATCAAGGGTATTTATGTAGCAGTAAAATACTTTTTAATTCATTCGAATCAGATATTTAATATAGAATGTCTGAATGTCAGAAAATAGCAAGGCAGTAAAAATAATAATGCAATATAAATGAGTACCTACATTGATTACAAGGATCATGGTTGACTTTTTCACTCGTATAATTACTAACAAACATACAGCGGCCGCGGAAGTGGGGGGGGACAGAGGGGGCCAAATGCCCCCCCTAAAATCACATAGGTACCCGCCTACCAAGCCAGGACTGGAGATTGAAAGGGTGACCAATTTGACATTATTACAAATTAAATAAAATTGATTGCATATAATGAGGTACAAATTACAGATGTCAGTAGTTGAAAATTCGTCCCGCACATTTCGATTAAAGACTAGCATTTAATTTATAAAACATTGGTCAGATCTATACATTTAAATACGAATACAATGAAATAAAAAAAAATAACAATGTCATATTGTTATTTTTAATCAGCCGGCGCGGCGGCTGGGGATGCGGGCCGATCCCGGCCGGGGGATGGGCCGCGGGATGAGACTCTGGGTCCGTGGGGAACCGGGGCCCTTCGCGTTTTCAAAATTCTTTCAGGGCGACTGGTCGAAGCGACGCGTGACCAGAGAGCTGGCTCTCATCTGGGTCAACGCATTAGCATTGCCATTCAGCGTGGCAATGCGGCCAGTATTTTGGGAACGCTTCCGTCTGGTAGTGATCTGGATCAGTTGAGTTATCTATAGATCGTTTGTAACGGTCTTTAGGTGGCTAGCTGTTTCACCTGTATTTTTTGTATATACCTACTTGTAAAATGTCATATTAGAATTAATAATTATATTTCGTATGTCTAAAAAAAATATTTAAAATATAAAAACAACCTTTAACTAACCAACTAATACGCCTAGTTTACTTTGTAATTTTCGCTGTGGGAGTTCTATGATGTCGTTAGGTACGTGTTTATATATTTTGATTGATATAATTGACAACAGTTTTTGTCCTAAGCTCGGTTTGAATGCTGGTGGTATCAGGCGATTTGGAAATCTTTTTAGTATAAGAAATCTCGATCATTTATCAAATTTGCACATTTCATATTATATACGAGTACATGCTAGATAAAATAAATACAATTTGATTTGTTTTGATATGAGTATCCCGATCGAGTCACGTTTATCGATAGGTTATGAATGTTTCGATTGGCAGTGAACGTGTCCAGCTCCTCGGACAGCAGGCTGCAGGCTCTGCTGGAGGAGTGGCGCGGGGAGAGGGAGGGCGAGGGGGAGGAGGGGCGCCCCCCGCGCCGCGACCCCGCTCGTCGCGTGCACTGCCTGCCCACACCCGGTAACTATCTTTGTGTGTGTGTGTGTGTGTAGCGCTGCGCTGCGGAGTGTGAATGTGTGCGAGCGCGTGTTGCAGGTCCGTTCCTGCCGTGCGTGGACCTGTTCGACTGGTGGACGCTGCGCTGCGGAGTGTGAATGTGTGCGAGCGCGTGTTGCAGGTCCGTTCCTGCCGTGCGTGGACCTGTTCGACTGGTGGACGCTGCGCTGCGGAGTGTGAATGTGTGCGAGCGCGTGTTGCAGGTCCGTTCCTGCCGTGCGTGGACCTGTTCGACTGGTGGACGCTGCGCTGCGGAGTGTGAATGTGTGCGAGCGCGTGTTGCAGGTCCGTTCCTGCCGTGCGTGGACCTGTTCGACTGGTGGACGCTGCGCTGCGGAGTGTGAATGTGTGCGAGCGCGTGTTGCAGGTCCGTTCCTGCCGTGCGTGGACCTGTTCGACTGGTGGACGCTGCGCTGCGGAGTGTGAATGTGTGCGAGCGCGTGTTGCAGGTCCGTTCCTGCCGTGCGTGGACCTGTTCGACTGGTGGACGCTGCGCTGCGGAGTGTGAATGTGTGCGAGCGCGTGTTGCAGGTCCGTTCCTGCCGTGCGTGGACCTGTTCGACTGGTGGACGCTGCGCTGCGGAGTGTGAATGTGTGCGAGCGCGTGTTGCAGGTCCGTTCCTGCCGTGCGTGGACCTGTTCGACTGGTGGACGCTGCGCTGCGGAGTGTGAATGTGTGCGAGCGCGTGTTGCAGGTCCGTTCCTGCCGTGCGTGGACCTGTTCGACTGGTGGACGCTGCGCTGCGGAGTGTGGTGCGTGTTCCTGCTGGCGCTGCTCGGGAACGGCACCGTGGTGTTCGTGCTGGTGTGCTCGCGCAGTCGCATGGACGTGCCGCGGTTCCTCGTCACCAACCTGGCAGCCGCGGACTTCTGCATGGGACTGTACCTCGGGCTGCTGGCGGTCGTGGACGCGGGCACGCTGGGAGAGTTCCGCGCTCACGCGGTGGCCTGGCAGATGTCGGCGCTGTGTCGACTCGCCGGCTTCCTCGCCGTGCTCTCCTCGGAGCTCTCCGTCTTCACGCTCGCCGTCATCACGCTGGAGCGCAACTACGCCATCACGCACGCGATGCATCTCAACAAGCGACTCTCCCTGCGGCACGCCGGCTGCGTGATGGCCGTCGGCTGGGCGCTGGCGCTGACGGCGGCCGCGCTGCCGCTGCTGGGCGTCTCGGACTACCGCAAGTTCGCGGTCTGCCTACCCTTCGAGACGGACACGCCGGGCGCGCTCGCGTACGTCGTCGCGCTGCTCGCCGTGAACGGAGTCGCCTTCCTGGTGCTGCTCGGCTGCTACCTGAAGATGTACTGCGCGATCCGCGGCTCGCAGGCCTGGAACAGCAACGACTCGCGCATCGCGCGCCGCATGGCGCTGCTCGTGTTCACCGACTTCCTGTGCTGGTCGCCGGTGGCGTTCTTCGCGCTGACCGCGGCGGCGGGCGCGAGGCTCGTCTCGCTCGAGCAGGCCAAGGTGTTCACGGTGTTCGTGCTGCCGCTCAACTCCTGCTGCAACCCCTTCCTGTACGCCATACTCACGAAGCAGTTCAAGAAGGACTGCGCGCTCGTCTGCAAGGCGATCGAGGAGTCGCGCGTCACTCGCGGCATCGGCCGCTGCCGGCACTCCTCCAACTTCAGCAACCGCCAGACTCCCGCCAACACCAACTCCCTCAACGAGCGCTCCTCCTCCCGTCAGCACGGAGCCGCCTGCGCCTGCCGCCGGCTGCTGCCGCCCCCCGCGCTCGCGCCCGCGCCCCGCGCCAAGCCGCCCCGGGCGGGCGGCGCAGCGGGGGGAGCGGGGAGAGCCGGAGGGGCGGGGCGCGCCCGGCTCGCGCGCTGGCTGCGGGCCTGCGGGCGCGGCGCGGACGGCGCGGACGGAGGGGGCAGGGGCGGCGGCGGCGCGGGGGGCGCGGGCGAGGCGACGGGGGCGCGCGGAGCGGGAGGCGCGGGGGCGGGGGCGCGACGCGCGGGCTCGGTCTCCTCCTCGGTGGAGTTCAGCTCGTCGCGGTCGGACTCGTGGCGCGCGTGCCGCGGCGGAGCGCCCCCGCCCCCGCGGCCCCCGCACCGCGCTGCCTCCTGGCTGATCGCGCGCAAGACCAGCCAGGACTCGAACCTCTCCTCGTCGCGCAACGACTCCTCCGGCTCCAACGCGACCGCGTCCACGGGCACGTGGCGCACGTCGCGCTCGGGCGGCGCCGCGCCCCCCGCGCCGCTCCCCTGCTCCGCGTCCGCCCCGGCCCCGGCGCCGGCGTCGGGCCCGGGCCGGCCCCGGCTCACGCGGCAGGGAGCGCTGTGCGAGGAGGAGGTCTCCCCGCTGGCGCTGGTTGCGCGCGCGCTGCACACCATCCCCTCGGCGGCGGAGGCGGAGCTGCAGCCGGAGGAGCCGGAGCCGCGCTGAGCGCGCCCCCGCCCCCCCCCCCCCCCCCCACACACACACACACACACTCTAACCGTCCAAGAGCAGCGTCCTCCGACTCCGAGGGAGCTGGTGCAGACTATTTGCAGTATTAGGTTCGTCGCGTCGCGTCGCTCCGAGTGAAACAAATGAGTATTACGACAGAGTAAAATCTATTTATTTAGACAATTTTATAGAAGACTAGCAAGTATTTATAACGTATTGTTGTAAATATTAACATTAGTGAGTTATATTACATGACAAGTATATGTACATAAGTGTAAGAACTATCGTACTGCGTACGCCCAGGTAACTGAGTTCGGTTCAGGAACCTACCTCCTAGGAAGTATACTATATAAGTATTATTATATGGAGCTCTGCGAGTATGTACGACATGGCTCGATGCCATGTACCAGTAGAGTAGAATGCTCAATAACAGAGATGAAAACATAACCTACTGAGTAGGATTACGATTTCGGACTACATTTACTTATACGATTATATTTTACGCTGTGATATACCTCCATTTTATTTTATATATTCAAAATGATTGTCAAACCATTGTTATAACCTTGAGTCAGCCTTCGGGAATTCCCCGCCGACGCAACGGAATAAATATAAGTACCAAAAGGGTTTGTTGGCTGAGTATTACCTGTGTGTAGGAGCGAGGCGCGGTGCAGTTGGCGACACCAACCAAGTGCCAATTACAGTAATTCGTCTAAGTATCTCTAGGTACCTATTACTATAACAAAACAATGCCATAAATAAGAGGTCAGTATCTGCCTCAGAATAAGATTTTATTTTATGTAAGTAGGTTACCTAGTAATAGTAAATAGCCTACCTACAATGAGATGAGCAAACATCAAGTACCCTCATTTAAGAGTGAGTTAACTCTCGCTGTTGCCTTTCAGCAGATTCAGTTTCATTTCTGAAATCCTACTAATATTATTTGCATGTTTGTTGTTAATAATCTCAGTAACGGTTGAACTGATTTGGATAAGATTTGGAACAGGTATAGTTCTTATAACGTAGGCTACTATTATCCCGGTACCACACCGCATGGGCGAAGCCGTGAGCAGAGGCTAGTAGAACATAATATAAGAAGGTACATATATATATAATATTGTAATTTATGTGCCTGCATTAGAAATTAACAATTTGGTAACTAAATGGAACAGTAGTGCCTAAACTGTGCGATTTATGGTTTTATTTCAACCAAACAGAATACCTTTCTAGAAGGCAAGGGCAAGGTAGGCTCTTCATTTTAAAATATAAGTTGGTAGCTGTCCGTATCTGTTCCTAGTGTGTCCTAGTATTCCAACCAAAATGTCATTTTTATTCAAATTGTTACGAGTAGGTGGATAAATATTCTGGGAATGAATGGTTGGAGAATAACATTTAATAACAGAGGATTTTTGAAATGGATCTCTTATTTGTAAAAATACTGAAAGAATAAGGGAAAGACATTATTTCTTACTTCTACTGTCTAGGTACAGGGCCGGCTACCTAAACTCATTATCTATCTAAATGCAGGACAGTAACGACAACTACTTACCACCTCAATAGGTACCTACCTACATCAGTTAATAATTTATTAGAATAAATGTTTTTGTAATTATTTCTATGAAATTAATTTAATACCGTTTGAAATTAATAAGTACTTATTACGTGTCTAATTTATTTATTGAAGTGTGTTGAGAGTGATATTTATTAATCTGTCTGTGCAAACATGAAATACACCAAGTGAGAGTTACAAATAGCATTTTCTTTCCCACCTATTTGTCTCAAGACTCCTAGTAGTAGGTAAGTACTCTCGGAGACGGATCTCGGTAGGTAGGAGTATACCTAGGTCCTAGACGAATCACTCCGAAGTGCATTTTTGGGGCACGAGTGAGCGAAGCCAAGCTAGCGAGATTTCGAGGGGCCAAATTACAACCGAGCTGAACACCGTCGCCGTCGCATTCGCTCCCCACTTCCTCGTTCTCCTCGTCCACCTCCTGGAAAGCGAACTTTACGATCGATCGCAATGTGCCTGCGCTTATAGCAGATAGGTTTTCAATTCAACATACTTATACTGATCCCAGTCGGCTATAAATACTGCTTTGTCCATTTTACTGACGTTTCGAATACAGGGTGGACCAAACAGTGATGTCCAAAAGACAATAGATAAAGAGATAACCCCATGGATATCTGAAAATACGGGTAGACATTTATATCTTTTTCCTTAGGACGTCACTGCCACCATGTACCTATTTTAATTTAAAAATAAGTTCTAACCGATAGAATAATCCAATCCAATCAGTTGTTAGATTAGTTAGTTGAGGCACCGATATTATAAGATAGATAGAGAGTATATCGTAATCGAGGGTATAGCCAATCGAATAGAAGTTAGGTAGGTAGGTACCTACCAACCAGATATATGCACAGAATAATTATTAATACTGTTAAGGAAGGTTTTAATTAGTTTATGTGAGGTATTTAATGTCCATTCAATAATTTGGGTACCTACTTAGGTTATATCGAGTCCTCGCACGCGTGGGCTGCGGGAAGGTCACCACAGTTACCCACTTTCTATCAAAATAATGTCAGGTCTGCGTCACTTCTACAATCGTTCGTCCGTCTGTCGGTCGGTCGTCTCGGTCGCCTGCGCATGAAACATCAAGATGGTAGGTAAGTTGTTAGCATCCCTAGTAGGTAACTCTGTGGGTAAATCATAGGCATAACCTACCTAGGTATAATGGTGATTAGGTATGGCATTTGGTAGGTAATTGGACTGATCACGCACATACCTACCTACCTAGTAGGTCATCCCATCCGTCAGTCCGGGCGAGCGAACATGCTGATCACCAGATTGCATGGCGAGATAATGCAGTATTGGTATCCAGGTATCTACCTACCAACGGACTAAAATGCAGTGAAAATAGATTTATTCAAAGCGTAGATATGTACCTCCTTACTGTAGTACAGGCATAAGGTATTATGCAACTCCACATCACCAGGATGTGAAGCTGCGCTGGTTTACAGATAGAACCTATTGGTGAGTGACCACATGACCGACAGCGTCACTTAAAGATGAATACACAAATACAATTAGAAATAATAAAACAGAACAGAGGACAACCACACAATACAAGGATAAAAGGAATAGAAAATAATCTCTCTCTCAATAGCTCCATTCACATTCACGATATCAAAAAATAGCTTCCTAAATTAGTACGTACCTACCTAGTAAGTTTGTGATATCAAGGTTGCTTGACTTCGTTTCAACTAAAAGTACTAAAAGTCTGTGACTAAAACACATAAAAAAAAGTCCTTAGCGAAATTACCACTACGGCGCGCACTCCGCACTACGTTTTAGATATTGAAATTATAGAAGACGGTAGACCATAATACTTTGTAGTATTCTTAATCTTAGTAGAAACCAAGGGTGGGATTTAGAAAGCCGTCGCATGAATTTCGATAAAATAAGCACAGGGGGTGGAAGGGGTGGACTCCCCCATTCCGATGGTACCACTCCCAAAGTTAGGAATTGAATAGTTTGCGAGAAATTCATATTTTAAACATTTTTAGGTTAAGTATTGAAAAATAAAATTTAATGTACTGGAGTTGGAGGCTTGTTTTGTAACGCACATGCTTGGAAATCATAAAAAGATGGTGGAATACTGTGTGTTTTGAATATTTTTTCTTTACTTTGCGAGTTTGTTTTTTGATTCCGATATGATATACATGATTACAATGGACCAACCATTGAATGATCCGAAAAGGATTCTATTCAAATTTAAATTTAGTCCGACACTGTTCAGTCCACTAGGGAACATAAAAACACAAGCACGTGCCGAGTAGCGATGGAAATAGCGCGTTATAACGATAAACTTAAAATTTTAAAAAGTGTTGACTTTGTATGGCCTGGGTGTCTAGACAAATACCTCACGCTTACTTTTCCTTTCACGCTAATGCAAAATTGTCAAGGTAAAACTTGGCAGCTGTCACGTGACATTTCCACAGCTAATGTAATTTCCATACAAATTTATCTTTCCGCAGGCGTTAACGACAACAGAAAGTGGTATTTGTCTAGACCCAGTTTTGAACAACCCTAGAATGCACAGCCATGAAATACGAACAAATTTCATGCTCTGTTTACATGTGCGAGTACTATCAAGGGGCAAGTGCTGTGTTGCCATAGTATTTAACGCTATTAGTAAATTAATGTAAGTTGATTAGTTATTTATGTCGTTTTTTGCAGATAAACTAACCGGTTGATTTTATTTATTTATTAAAGTTTTTTATTATTTAAAAAAATAAATAAACCCAAGTTTGTTGGGTAAAGTTCGGATAGCAATCCTCCTTTTCTGAGTAGTAATAAAAAAAAACCTAATAACCTAACCAATCCAAGACGGATTTGCCTAGGAAGGATTTTTCAGGCGAACATTAACTTATTGTTTGCATTACTTATCAATGGCAACACTTGGTTGAACATATTAGAACTTGCTCAGTGCAAACGAGGCTCGTCTTCGTCATGCGACTACTTCGCATTGACCAATGAGAGCTCAAGGATATGACGAACTCGACCAATGAGCATCGAGAATATTGGATCGTAATCCGGGGTGTACATTCCAGGGTGTGCAATACCGTCATGTGTTTAGTTTGTACGGAGCGTATTGTACGACCATGGAAAGCACACCCAGATAATTCAAACCAAATGGTTCGTAATACTGGCTGTACTTTCCAGGGGTGTGCATTCCATGGTTGTGCTTTCCATGACGCACAATATGGTCTCCCGAAACGTCAAACAATTGGTAAAGTAAAGTTAAGTAAAGTAAATCTTTATTGCAACAACTGTGTATAAAGGTGGTATTGCTTTTTTAGTTTCAACAGCTTGCCCGTTTCGGACATACAATATTGGTCTTAAGTTAAGTTACACTAAGGTTAGAATAACTACCCAACTAAATCATTCCTACTCTTTTAACTGTTTAATATACAATTATATATACCTAATTTAAAACATGTTAAGTCGTCATTTCCGCAAAATACTCATCTAAGCTATAGAATACATTTGATAGGAGCCATTTTTTTAAACTCTTTTGAATGGTTCGTCAGCAGCTACGTTTTTTTTTCCTTCGAGCTTCGGTTCGAAGAAAAAAATTGGTTGTCTGTAAAGTCGGTTTACGAACGATAGTTTTACTTGATAACGTCCTAAAGAACGCTTGTCACAAGCCAACACTTGGGCCGATCGTGCCTCTCTATCGCTTGTTACGTGCTCTCGCTTGCACGCTCGGGCTCAGGCGGAACGTGACACTTTTTTGTGCGTGCAGCCGGTGTTCATCGATTTAATAAGACGTTATCACGTCAAAAATACGTAGCTATTATAGATAGAAACGTATTTGAGAAATAATGACAATGACGGTAGTGGTTGATTGATGTAATGACGTTTCTGTCACTGCACAGATAAAAAAAAATTGTTTGATATTGTGTAATTTAGATGAATAATTGGTTGGAATGTAATTTATTGTTTTGTTGGTCGAGGTCCTGAACCAACCAACTACCAAGAAGGGTTTGTCTTCTTTTTAAGTCTGATTCACAAGATATTAATCCAATCTCACCATGAGTTACATGCTGGGGCATTTACACAACGGCTGGCAGGTGGACCAGGCTATACTATCTGAAGAAGATCGAGTTGTGGTAAGTGGTTGTTTCCTCACTTTAGTAAGCATGAGCGGATGTGGATTAAACAAGCTTACCTTGGTTGCTTCAATTTCTTAGTTAATAATGCAGAGTCCACTTGTTTTTTCTTGACCATGGGTACTTACATATCTAGTATTTATGTTTATTTAGTAGTAGTGTCAAAAACCTAGGATTATAACAAGCTTTGAGTTGAATGTTGTATAGACATTGCAACTCTTCAGCTTGTAAATGGTATTACAAGATGTGCTGATGCTTACCTGTGGATAATGTTCAGGTGATCAGATTCGGACATGATTGGGACCCGACATGCATGAAGATGGATGAAGTACTATACAGTATTGCAGAGAAAGTAAAGAACTTTGCCGTTATCTACCTGGTGGACATCACGGCGGTTCCAGACTTCAACAAAATGTAAGTCCTTTGTAAAACTATTATTCCAAGCTAAACCTAGCTATGGTACCTAAAGAATAAATAATGCTGGACATCATTTACACAGCATCATCTAGCCCCATCTAAGCAGAGCTTGTATTATGGAAACTACATGACTGTTGTACTACTTTTATACTTTTTTTTTTGTAAATTCATACATATTATGCATAGAAAATACCTAGACCTGGGGGGCTAGACAAATACCACTTTCTGTTGACGTTAACGCCTGCGGAAATATGTAATTGTATGGGAATGACATTAGCTGCGGAAATGTCACATGACAGCTGCCAAGTTTTACCTTGAAAAAGTTGCGTAAACGTGAAAGGAAAAGTAAGCGTGAGGTATTTGTCTAGCCCCCCTGAGACAAATATTTGCAGATTATAGAAACATTTGTCCCACGGCAGGAATCAAACCCATAACCTGCATCTCAGGCAGGCTTTCGCCCACTGCACCACAGAGGTCATCATTAATATAATAATAAAATAATATTTCCAATAACATAAATAATGCTCATCATCTAGCTCCAAACTAAGCAGAGCTTGTATTAATGGAACTACATGACTGATATACTTTTTTTTGTAAATACATACAATGTTAGCGATGGCATATTCATTTCATATATCTAAGAATATTGTTGCAAACAATTTGTGACTATGGGCTGTTTTTGACAAGTGTAATGTTGGTCACCAGGTACGAGTTGTACGACCCATGCACGGTGATGTTCTTCTTCCGCAACAAGCACATCATGATAGATCTGGGAACTGGCAACAACAACAAGATCAACTGGCCCCTTGAGGACAAGCAGGAGATGATCGACATCATCGAGACTGTGTACCGCGGGGCTCGCAAGGGCCGAGGTCTTGTTGTATCACCTAAAGACTATTCTACTAAATACAGATATTAGATTTGACTTACAACCACTTGGATACATACTTGTGATAATACTGTGCTGCATGTTTAGTGATCTCAGTGGCTGGAATGTGCCAAGAGTAACATTGTTATAAATGTTTAGAGATAAGTCTTGTTCTAATTAAAATGTGCCCAATTCTATGATGTGGTATCTCCTGTTGTTTTCAACAATAAACCAGTTCAGCTTCTTCCTACAGCATGATGTAGATGTGTACATACAGGTGTTTGTTTTGAACTGAACACTCTATCTTTGCTCTCACATGGTACACACATAGATGGTATACTATTTAATTTTATGGGTAGGTATCTCATGAATTCTGTGTAAAAGGTATAAGCAACAGATAGGTAGCTAGGCTAAGGTTTTTACGTAAACAAATACCTACCTATAAAATAAATTGTAATTAGGTAGGAAAGGTATCTCACCTGTGCAGGAGGTAATTTTTGATAGAGTAAGAACCTGAACACAGGCGTGGTCTGGGGGCGAGAACCTGAACACAGGTGCCGAGGGGGGCGGGGGCGGGGGTCGTAGCGGGTATTGATACTTACCCATATCCTCAGCGAGTAAATCAATGAGGATACCAAGCAGGGGGTAGTCAAGAGACACGTCCAGACATTATATTTTGGCACATGCCCGCGTTTTGCAAAATACCTAGTTAGCATTTCACATGACCGGACAAGGTTGCAAGGCCATCGCCATTTATTGGAATACAATGCAATGCACATGCCTTCCAATTTTAAGTTCCAGGGCATGCCGGTTTCATTGGTGCACGACCTGCGGGGCGATCACACTAACTCATGGCTATCGAGATGGCAATCAATTTTGACACTAATTTATTTTAATGGCCCATCCATCCAAAACACGGAACGTCCAATAGGTAACCAATTTCGTTCATTCGCATTGTCCATCTATGGCTCTTTCAAAGCGTTTCAAAGTCGCCGTTCAGTTCAGTAACCGCGCACTGTTCCCCGGCGCTGCCGGAGCGCGCGCTGCTCTTGCGCTTCTACGGCCAGTATGCGTTTTAGTGTGACTCCATTGAGACGCGCCGTCAGATACTTGTTTACGAAATGAATAACATCGATACGGGACGAGTAAATGAGGAAGTGCGATTTAGAAGATGTTTATGGGACCCGGCCGATGATTTATACAAGAATAAGGACGCCTATATTTTTAAAATTTTGTCTATTGCTATTAAATAATTGAAAATTCATGTTTCTGCAAAATAAATATTATAATTTCTAATTATTCAATACTCTTTTATTTCACTTACCTTAGAGTGATCGCCAATTTTTCCACTGGAGTTATGGGGATGCGACGTAAGCTGGATCGTCGTAAAGAAAACTAAAATTGCAGAGTAATTCGTCAAAACTGAACGTTGATAGGCGAAAATATTTATAAACAATTTTCTCGTAAATCGAAGAAAGATGTTACGTGTTCGCCTCTCAGTAACCTTGTAGCGTTATAGGGATCAACTTTTCTTCTTCGAAGTCGCTTTTGCCTTCTTTTCCATAAAAAGTAAACAGCCAGTAACTCTAACCGCATTAACATTCATATTGTACAGGACTGTCTCACAGCAGCGGAACGCGTGGTACTAATCTCGTTTTACAGTGCACCGCTGTTCAAGCGGTGCACTGTAAGCGGTGCAAGCTGCCCAGCGACGCGTCCAGCGGCGTGACTATAAAACCAGCCTGAGTTGTATAATAAGGAGTGCGGAGTGCGTCAAGGAGGATTGACCTCTCCTGACCTATTTAACCTCTACGCTAATGATCTGATCCGGGAGCTGAGAAGGACCAGAATTGGCTGTCACTTAGGCAACGTCTGTGTAAATAATTTAAGTTATGCAGACGACATGGTGCTCCTCAGCCCCTCGATCAAGGGTTTAAAGAAGCTACTGTTAATCTGTGAGCAATATGCGGTTGCTCGTGGGCTAAAGTATAACGTCACGAAAACCGAAATGATGATATTTAGGTCAGGACGGGGTCCAGAGAAGGTGCCAGAGGTACAAATGGGCAGCACGCCCATAAAATGGTCAAACAGTTCAGGTACCTAGGACACTTACTTACCGAATCATCAAAGGATGACGCTGACATAGAGAGAGAGAGGAAAGCTTTCGCCGTCAGAGGTAACATGCTCGCCACTTCGCTAACTGCAGCGCAGATGTGAAGAACACACTGTTGAAGGCATACTGCCTGGGCATGTACACCTGCCAACTATGGTCCAACTTCACGATGAAGTCCATCAACATCATAAGGGTCCAGTACAATAATGCGTATATCGGGCTCTTATGAGGTTTCCGAGATACTGCAGTGCGTCGACTATGTTCTCTGAGGCGGGATTTTCCCATTTCTTTGTTATACTAAGAACAAGGATAGCGTCCTGGAACCGGCTAAGTCGTTCCAACAACACCATCCTGAGGGTTGTCTCTGACTATCTGGCCAATCCAATTTACAAACATAGGATTGCCGTCCATATATGGACGGAAACAGGAAATGACGGGGATTGTTACTGTGACGAGTAACTAAATAGTTAATTACCTACCTACTTGCGATTTTATTTTTAGTTTTTTATTAGCGTATTGTATTGTATTATTTTTTGTGTGATATGGGAGTACATTGTACAGAGCCTGAAATAAAGGATTTTTATTTATTATTTATAATAGATCGAGTGTCTATGCATGAGCATGTACGAGTGCTGCTGCGAGTGACGCCGGATGCAGGGCTAGTATAGCTATGCTGTAACGCAGTGCCGCTGGAATACCTTGCGTTTCATAGATTACTGTGCGAGACGGTGCGCGGAGTATTTAGTTGATGAATAAGGAAGCATAAATGAAACAAATGCACGATTGTTGAGAAAATGTAAGTTTATTTAATGTTGAACTGACGCCGCCGGTCGGAACAACTCTCAGAGCCGAGCCGAGCCCACGCATTCTGCACTCGGTAACAAATGTAGTGACAGAAACTAAACATTAAGGAACTAAACGGCGAGGCTCGACTCTCCACTCTCGGAAGAAGACGGTAAGTTTGTTCATTATTCGTTCTAGTTCAGATCTGGTACTACATTTAGTTAGACAAAGGTTCAATCAGCGATTCCATCGGACAGCTCTTTTAATACAGTACCATTCCATTCTATATTATTAGACTGAAATATAAAAGGGACGGTAATCGTTTTAGTGCTGTCAATATTATGTTTAGAGAATGCAACATGGTGGCGATTCTTCCATCAGGGACATTGATGTTTAGAAATTAAATTAAAACATTATGACTAAAGCAAAAACAGAGTTGAAAGGAAGCGCAGGCAGGATAGGACATGACTAGGTCACTGCTGCGCCTCTACGTGCTGCGCGACATGTAGCGCCACGTAGCGCCACGCTGCTCGATCGCGCACACAAACAACATTTAAAGAATTACAATATTAACATCAGAATCGTCATAAAGAAGGCCGGTGAATGTCGGGCACTGCTTAGCGTCAGTTTGAAACGATCGAGTGCTTCAATAAATAAGTGTTAAACAACATTGTAGATGCGTTTCGTCAGGTTCACGTACGAGCACTACGACCTCCTCAGGATGCATCACTTAAGTACTTTGTTACTTTCAGTCTACATAAGATTAATCACAAATAAAATAAAAAACGCTCGACAGGAAGACATGAACTTATTATCTACGAACCTTTCTCACAAACAGCTGTTCATAGACAGCACTTACAAGGTAACAGCAATATGCATCCAACGAGTCGTGTCGGTTATTGGTTTATTGGAGTCTAAGTGGCGCCAGTGTCGTCGAGAGGCGGCGGCGGCGCCGGCGGGGCGGAGTCGGCGGGGGGCGGGGCGGCGGCGGAGGGGGGCGGCGGCGTGCCCGCGTCCAGGCGCCAGTCCAGCGCCGCCGGCGTCCAGATGGAGGCGAGCGACTGGAAAGGGTCGTAGGAGCGCACGGGGCGGGGCGCGGGGAACCCGGGCGGGGGGCGGACCCCCTCGCCGTCCGTCACCGCGCCCGCGCCCGCACCCGCGCCTGCGCCCCACAGCCAGGCCGCGCCGGGCGCCATGGGCTCCATGGAAGATCCCCAGAGAGACTCCAGGGAGCGGTAGCCGGGAGCGCTGCTCTCGTCTGTCATTTTCAAGATAATAAAGTACCGTTAGATACGTAGCGTCCTGCTGCGTGGAGAGCAGGCCGGCCTCAGCCGGGCAGTCAATGTATTGAACATTTAACATAATGTCAATAATAAATAAGCGTTTCAAAGCTATGACAAACGTGCAAAAAATGAATGCGCAACAAAAATATAAAAACCTCCATTCCATACGACGGGTGTCCCGAGCACGCGCGGCATGTACTGACCGGAGGCAGGGGGAGGGACGGGCGCGGCGGGGGCTGCGGGAGGCGCGGGGGCGGCGGCGGGGGGCGGCCAGCAGGCGGGCACGCCGCCATAGTAGAACAGCGAGTGCGAGCCGAGCCGGCGTCGCACGTCCGAGCCGATGGGGGCTAGCGGAGCCGCCGAGCCGTCAGCCCGCCCGTCTGCACACACCAGCATCGTTATCGGTCACCTGCACGGCACGGCACGAATGAGAGGATCAATGAAAGCAAGGAGCGGCCTCGCGAGTTACCGTCGTCGGGTTGCGGCGCGTTCCCGCGCGAGACGACGTCGCTCCAGCTGGCGCCCCAGCGCACGGGCGGGGGCGGCGCGGCGCGGGGCGGGGCAGCGTGCGGCGAGGCGGCGCGGGGCGGGGCGGCGCGGCGCGCGCTGCGCTCTTTGCGAGTGCCGCTGCGCGCGCCGCCCCGTGCTCCGCCCCCGCCGCCGCCGCCGCTGGTTCCGTTGGAGGAGTGCTCCGCGTGTCGCGCTTCGGCAGATTTCCGCTCGGAGCGGCGCGCCTCCGCACTCTCGCGTCGCGCCCGCGTACCTGAAAGTGTACGAACCGATATTAGCATCGACACCGATCGCATTCATGGCCGATTTGTCTTTCAAGTTCGGAAGTTTGATCGTCTCCAGCGCTGGCGAGGATCTCACAGATCAACCATAAATTAACAAACCTCTGGAGGTGGCGTGCGTCAGTGCGGGCGGCGTGGCATCGGGCGCGAGCGGTGGCGCGGGGCGGCGTCTCCCCGCGCCCCTTGCTCCGCGCTCCTCCCGCTCCTCGCCCAGCGAGGATGACTCCTCGCCCGACGTCACACACTCCTCCTCCTCCTCCTCCCCGTCCCCCATACCCGCCGCGCCTTCCGGCGCGCGGCTCCTCAGCGACGAGTAGCTGGAGCACCGAGAAACACACCTACGAGCTTTATTTAACTACTAGGGGGCCTCACTCATGAAGATTTTTAAACAGATGACTTGCAGAATAAGCCTATCCTTTCTGATATATATATCATTTCAAATTAAATACACTCATGGACATAATTAGAGGAATGGAACAAAAAAGAGAAATATCGCTACTGAACTTTTTTTTTTGTATGTAAGAATATAAATTATATTAAGTACTTCATTAATTTTACCATTCTGAATGAAAATAAAACTTACTCCAGTAAAACAAGACTGAAAAATGATGTTTCGAAGAATTAACCCTTCAATCGTCACATTGAAAATTTGATTGTGTTATGACATTCAGGTTACCTGTCTCTAGGCGGCGGCGAGGAGTCCGGCGAGGAGGAGGAGGCGTCTCCTCGGGGCGGCGGGGGGCGGGGCGGCGAAGCGGGCGCGTCGAGCGGAGCCGGGGCGGAAGCTTCACCCTCCTCCTCCTCCTCCTCGGAGCGCGACTCGTCCTCGGGCGGCGCGTCGCGCGACACGCCGGCGCGCCAGCGCTCGAAGGCGCGCCGCTCGGCCGCCGGGTCCGCCGGCGCGGCGAGGCGGCGGCGCGAGGCGCGGCGGGTGCGCGCGGGCGCGGAGGCGGGCGCGGGCGCGGGGGCGGGGGCGGCGGCGGCGGAGGCGGAGGCGGAGGCGGAGGCGGCGGCGGGGGCGGAGAGCGCGCGCAGGTCGAGCGGCGCGCGCGGCGGGTCCGGGTGGAGGCGTCGCGCGCGATGGCGGCGCAGCGCCCGCTCCGCGTCGGCGGCGGCGAGCGCGGCGGCGGCCAGCAGCGCCAGCATGCAGAGCGCGGCGCCGGCGTAGCGCAGCGCTCGCTCGAAGGGGGCGCGCCCCGCGGCCGCTCCGCACGCCGCCACCAGCCGCGCCGGCGTCAGCCCCGCCACCGTGAACCGCGCCACCGACCCGCCTCCCATCACCGTTATCGTGGCCTGCAACCGACGAACGGATCATGATCATCGTCCGGTGAGCGATCCCCGAACCGAGTCGCGAGTCGGGCCCTCGGCTCGGTTCCCGGCTCCTCGCGAGCGACGAGATCTTCACGGATACCGACGACACTGACCGGAAATAATATCGGTAACTCGATCGATCCGCTGACGAAACTACACTTAATGTGTTCGAGCGTTCGATTAGAATGAGCAGTGATGATCGCACGGGCGGCATCGCGAGGAAGCGGTCCTGACCTGAGCTCTGGAGCGCGTCCAGTCGGCGGCGAAGTGCAGATGCAGGTCCTTGGTCTCGCCGGGCGCGAGGCGCAGCGCGGCGCACGGCTGCAGCCGGAACCCGCGCGCCGCGCACGGCTGCCCCGCCACGCGCCACTCGCGCAGCCGCAGCGCCACGCGGCCCGTGTTGCGCACCGCCACCGCGCGCCGCACCGCGCCCGCCTCCGCGCCGCTGCCGCACTCCGTCACCTCGAACAGTATCGGCGAGCTGGAGTTGGGCTTGCGTCCGGCGAGCTCGAAGGCGGGACGAGCGCCGCGCCCCGTCAGCAGCACGCGCTCCAGTATCGTCAGATTGTTCCTGAACACGAACCACCGTCTCACCGTATGTAAGATCTCATGCGACCGAGACGGACATATCGCTTATAGGAATCGATAAGATTCGCAATGAACGCTGCTGAGGAAATGTGAAAGTAGCGACTTTAACCGATTCGAGAAGTGAAAGGTTAGCGCGGTAAGGACAAGTGATGAGGGGGTCGAGTGTTGAAGCGAGCGTGAGCGTTGCATCGCGTACCTGAGGTATGCGTATGCGGCTAGATCAGCGGGGTCTGCGGGCGCGAACGTGATGGAGAACTCGACCTCGGCTTGCGGCGCCAGCTGCAGGTACTGACTGCCGTTGTGGAGGCGAGCGAGCGCCGCGCCCCGCGTCACGCGCCATCCCTCCTCCGTGAACGACGACGCGGACCACACGCAGCCCGCGCACTCCTCCGCCTCCGCCTCCCCGCCTCTGCGGATCACACATCTCAGAATACATCTGTACCCTGGCTTCCGATGCTAAAGTCATGGCTTCTGATCAGGACGTGTACCGATTAATTATACCATCTATGAGCGCTTAACACGTGCTTCAAATGTGCTGTCGTGTGCCGAACGGACGTGCCCCCGACTATCCCCTGCTTAGTATCACCAAAGAACTTCTCACTGAGTATGTATATATGGATGCCCATCATGGGGAATAAAATCGAGAGCGTTTTTTTAAATGAATCAGGCAGGCATCGACGTAAGAACTCTAAAAGAATATAATGAACATAGTTATTGATGTGAATGTGTCATGTCTCCTCTGTATAGAGTGGTTCGGTAGACTCACAGCAGCAGCGGGCGGTCTGCGATGCGCAGCTGCAGCAGCAGCGGGCGGCTGCTGGAGGGGTTGGCGGCGCGCAGACGGAGCGGCAACGTCGCGCCCACGCCGCACAGACCCGCGCGCGCCGCCGCCTCCGCCCCGGCCGCCCACACGCGCGGCCACGTCCACCGCACCGACCCCGACACGACCGACCGCGCCACCTGCACGCCGCACATTCAATTACAAAAAACAGATCGCGCAGCCAGTTCGGATATCATGTCTCACTCCGAACATAGATCTCGGGTGCAGTTAACACGTTGCGTGCGTACTGAAATACGCAGCGGGTTCGCGCGACAGAACGAAGGTCCTATGTGCATAGAAGCAGCGGTTACCTCGTCGGTTTGCAGATGTAATGTGAAGTTGTGTTCCATCGGCGTGTAGAGGGCGTACCGCGCGCGCTGCAGCGCCGCGTCCGCCTCCAGCGCCGCCCCCGCCCTCGCCCCCGCCCCCGCCCCCTGCGCGCCGCGCTCGCCCCACGCCGCGCCCTCTATCACAACACACGATCAATTCACAATGAACACTACTTTCCACCACTAGGAACCGAACCGACTCGAGACCGGACCGACGGTCTCGTCCGTTCTCAACAACAGACGCAGACTAGTTAAAGATACCTATCTACATTATGTTTTAGTTGTTAAGTAGATGTTTATGTTTTTCTTTATTATAAGTAGCTATTTAAGTGTCTAGGTGATATCCTCTTTTCGTAAAGCCAAATAAAAATATTAGATTTGTCTCGATAAAGTCCAACACTCGGCCTGGGAGCTGTTGCGTTGCCTTGCAGTACAGCCGGTGTAAGCGCGGCTGCATGCTATACACACCGTCCATTCGCGGTACTTCTCATTTGGAATCACTCACAATTTATATACAAGTATAAGTGAGAGGCATTCCTCGCGACTTCGTTCGTGTCTTGATTTGCCTGCTGCACTATCCAGAGGTGGAATTTCGGAATAACTTTTTCAGTTCATCCGTACACAACAAAAGGCTAGGAACATACCCTGCAAATTTTAGTTCGGGCTGCGCATCGATCGTCAGTCAGTCAGTCGGCCAGCGCGTCACGCGATCATCGATCATGTGTAGGTCGGGCTGCACAGTTTCATTGCTAGCTTAAGAATCAAAACTGAAACTAGTTTGCAGATTTTTTTTACATTATAATAATTGAATCGGTAGAAGTAGTTGGAATGTAAGATGGCGGTCGCATCGCACCGTTTCGAGCGAGCTCTCATGGTGGACGGGAGGTACCGACCTGGCGTGTCGAGCAGCAGGCCGGTGTAGCAGTGCGGCTCGCAGACCAGCTCCGGGGAGTAGAGCACGCGACCCGCCGCGCCCCTCCCCTCCCTCACCTCGCCCCCGCCCTCCGCCCTGGAAACACGCACAGCACTCCGTCACTCAGCAGTCGGCAGTCATGTCGAGCGGGCGGCGCGGCTGTGCAACGTACAGGTACGCGAGTGCGGGATGCGCGGGATGCGCGGGGTGCGCGGGGTGCGCGGGGTGCGGCGGCTGCGCGACGCTCAGCACGCGCATGCGCACCGACATGCTGTTCTCGAGCTCCAGCGGCGCCTGCGACGACACGTACTGCAACCGTAGACAGACACACACGGTGAGACAGGGTCGGGGGGGGGACGGCAGGCTGCAGTGCGTGGTGGTGTACCGACCGGCGCGGCGGGCGGCAGCAGCAGCGGACGCGCGCGCAGCTCCCCGGCTCTCACGCGCAGCGTCACGCGCGCAGCGGCGGCGCCGTGTCGCGTGTGAGCCCGCGCCGAGCCCGCGCCCGCGCCCGCCTCCGACCCCGCGCGGACCTCCAGCACCACGCGCAGCCACGCGCCGCCTTCCACGCACGCCTGCTGCAACGGAACACATTAGAGCACCGCGCGTGCATGCACGCAGAGCCGGGGTGAAGCGGAGTGGTGTCTCACGCACGGGCTGGTCTCTGCGGAAGTGTGCGGCGGCTGCGGGCGCGGGCAGATGGACCGCGAGCCGCGTGAGGCAGAGCGGCGCGGGTCCCGCGTTGCGGAGCCGCGCCGGCACGGAGACCGCGTGCCCCGCGCCCACCGTGCCCAGCCGCAGCGTGCCGTCGCTCGAGTTCGGCCAGTCCCACTCCTGAATAAGAACGAACGAACGTGACGCTCGCTACGATACCGCACCATCACAGAGTTTTCTTGAAAATGCCCTTCCGATAGATATATCATAAAGAAAACTCTTCATGACACAGAACTCAGTTCATTGAAAAATACGTGGTTTTGTGAAATATGTTTTTTTGACTTCTCTGAATTGTGAACGCCTCGCTTATCTAGATTGGTTAGAATTGTGATTTTGAAATAATGTTATCGGAGGCCAATAGCAACGCGCGCGTACTTGAAGTCGGCAAAGTAAAAAAAAAATATTACAAAGCTGAAGATCCCCTCGTAGAGCAGCAGCGGCAGCGTGTAGTCGCTGAGGTTGGTGTGCAGCGTGAGCGTGGTCCGCAATGCGGGTGCGGGCGCGGATGCGGATGCGGGGCGGCGCGACCGCAGCCGCACGCGACACGCGGCGCCCGCCGCACCCGCTCCCAGCTCCAGCGGGGTCAGCGACTCCGTCTGCGCAAACGTCAAATTCTCCTCCAAAAATACGTCAAATTCATTCAAGCTGTCACCTTCAAAAACACAGATGTCTGTCAGTCATCGCGTCATAGCTTCATGCGTAGTCGGTATGCTTCACGGAGACATCGAACCTCCATCGAACTACTGCCAACGCCATCCACTAACCTCAGCCAGGGGGTCTAGACAAATACCTCACGCTTACTTTTCCTTTCAGGCTAACGCAAATTTATCATTGACATTTCCACAGCTAATGTCATTTCCATACAATTTTATCTTTCCGCAGGCGTTAACGTCAACAGGAAGTGATATTTGTCTAGCACCCCAGGATAACGAACTGCCACGATGGCGAAAGGCCGCTTTCACTGGAATCGCATAATTACCAGCACAAAGCATCATCATCATCAGCCTATATTAGTCCACTGCTGGACATAGGCCTCCCCTAATGAGCGCCATAGCGCCCTGTCTTCAGCTTGTCGCATCCAGCATCTACCTGCAGTGTTTCGCAGATCGTCATCCCACCTGGCCGGAGGGCGTCCTACACTACGTTTGCCGAGTCGCGGTCTCCACTCAAGAACACGTTTACCCCAGCGGTTATCGGTTCTTCGCGAGATATGACCGGCCCACTGCCACTTCAGCTTGCTAATTCGTTTAGCTATATCGATAACTTTGGTTCTGTGACGGCAACATAATTATATATTATGTTACACGGAGCTTCATTTAATTTATAATTTGCGCGGAAATTATCGAAGCTGAGATGAGTTGTCATGAGTTGGGCGGTGGGGGAGGGTGGGAGACGGTGGGGGAGGGTGGGAGACGGCGCACACTCACGTGGAAGAGGTCCGCGAGTTGTCTCGGGAAGTGCAGGTGCGTGATGCGGATCGGCTCCGGGAAGAGGTTCCGCGCGATCACCTCCTGCGCCCGCAGCGACTCCTCCGCGTTACACGTCACGAAACTACAACAACCAACAACCGACGACAACTTACGAACACACTGACAATCTCCTTCAAATTTCAGAATAATATCTAGTAGGTACACTTTAACCGAATCCGCCCATCCCCCTAACTACGTGCACTCAATCGCGCGCCCGGTCTCCCTATCTCAAACTCACACCCCCCCCCCCCCCCCCCCCACACATACATACACACCTGAATACTAAACACGCATTCTACTCCATACATTAATACCACTCTAGGGTACTTTAAATCCTATTGTAACTTTCCATTATGTACCTGTTTAAATAGACACTTAAGGTAGTTAAAACATTGTTTATTTGGCTCTTTACTTTTCGGAGGAGGGCGCTCATATTCGCGACACAGTTTTCAAACGTCTGCGGATATTACTGTTCTTTCAAGTTTTTGTATGTTGTTTTTGACCCAAAAAATAAAATAAACATATTTGAACAACACGCACTGTCTCATGTCAGTGCTCACGCGCAACCTGTCTTCTCTGACATTACTCTATTATAACCAACCGGTAATGCTCTCATTGCTGTGTTACGGTGCCCGGTCAAATCACAGGCACATGAGATCTTTCATCTTGATATCTCAGGGGGAGAAAGCGTGAGTGATAACTCTGGTATTGCAAGCGTCCACAGGTTACGGTAACCGCTCACCAACAGATGGGCCGTTAAATCGTTCGCCTCTTTAGTAGTATATAAAAAAACAATGTAAATGTAGTGTGTACTGACTGCATCTGCGGAGGTTCCAGCTCCAGCGTGCCGGGCAGCAGACGCAGGCTGTACGGCAGCGCGGCCCCCCTTCCGACCCGCAGCCCCCCCGCGCAGTGCACTCCCCCCCGCGCCCCGGCCCCGGCCCCCGCCGCCGCCCCCGACCCCCATCCGTTCGTCTGACCGCTGCCGTTCGCGAGGGCAGCCTCGTAGCCCGCCCACATCTTTGCGTCTGAAACATTTCAACCATCACAGTAAACATTCAAACATGCTCAAAAACTGCATGATTACAACAAAAATAGCATTTTAATCCGAGATAAATAATTAAATAAATAATGCTGAACATATTCACACATAATTATCTAGCCCCAAACTAAGCAGAGGTTGTGTTATGAGAACTATATCACTAGGATATTAGTGATATATACATGACTGATATATATCACTAATATCCTTTCTTGTAAATACTTGCATATTATGGATATTATACATAACACCTGGACGTGATAAAAATATTTGCAGATTATACAAACATTTATCCACATAGCACCGCAGAGGTCGTCAATATATAGGTATATGTAACAAAGTTACAAACGATCATGTATGATAAGAGCATATAGTCGGTAGCCGAATAGCCGGCTCCGATGCAAAAGACGCGGGTTCCATGTTTGCAAGTTATGCAGATGTTTGTCCCGGGTACCTCGGTAGGTGCTTGTGCAGTTCCTGATACTCACAACACTAAATATAGGAATTTATGAATCCTGAGTTCGAGCGGGTGAAATCATAAGATGCAAGTCAGCACATGCTTTCTACATATCTAGAGAGCGAGTGGAGTGAGAGGTGTATATGGATACTGACAGTCGAGCGTGAGCGTGGCGGTGCGCGTGAGCTGCTGGTGAGCGTCGAGATGCGCGCGCAGCAGCGTGGCCTCCGCGCCGCCTGCAACACACACACACACACACTCACACCGTCACTTCAACACCTTGCCACCACACTAAAGCTGAATGAAGGATTATCAAAAAAATAACCAAGCAGAGTTTGTTGCCTGTTGACTTTGACTTTGACATCAAGCACGCCCAAGCAGCGTCCGCTGTTCATCTGACACTCCCAGAGATATGGTCTACGGCGCGGCTCCGCTGATGCGTCGAGAGTGACGCTCTCTCCAAGCGACGCGGTAGATTATATTGCGGCCCTTACCTTTTTTAAGTGACCGAATTGCTTAGCAAGATTTACCTAAACGTTCCTCCTATTTACACTCCCGTAGTTGGTACAAACTATAGGCAGAATCATTGTTATGAGAAGTGAGAGCTTCAACACAAGCTCTGTAAGCGAACACACTAAGATCAGTTCCGCACGAGTGTGAGCTCGCTCGGGCAGCGATTGATCAGATTATTCTCTCCTATTCATAATTAAGCACAAAAATATAGATAACTAAGCTGTTATTTTTCTTAAACTACTTTTACAAATACAAATACACAAATGATTTTATTGTGATACTTAGATTGAACAACGATGAAATCTCCTTTTAAGTAAACTTTACTTATCTATAACATGTTGGCTGAATACCTATGCTGTTCAAAGTTTGTCTACTAGTTTATCTACTAGTTACAGCCGTTGTTGATGTAACTGATATTCCTATGCATATATTACTGCACACCTCGAACGATTTTGATAGAATTTGAGAACGAAATAACCATCTAGCTAGGTTCCCGTAACTTGCTGAGAAAAAATCCTCATCCAGAAGAGTCATTTTATTGAAGGAAAATGTTGAACGGTGTTGTTTTTTTTTATTCCACCAAGGTGGCGAACTAGCATACGGCCCACCCGTTGGTGAGCGGTTACCGTAACCTATGGACTTTTGTAATACCAGAAGCATAACACGCGCGTTGACCGTCCTTTAAACATTTTAAAATGACCTTATCCTGTAGTCAGTTGGGAAAACCATAGCTCCGTCAGTTAGATCATGCTAATATGGATAATTCCGTCAGCTGAACCTTCGCGGGAGGAGGTAGTAGCGTAACCAGCAAGACACGAAGCATCAGAAGTTCCCTGATCATACCATTATGCGTGGCCTTGTCGTGCGCGGTGGAGGGGGTGGACGCGGGCGAGGGCGGGGGCGGGGGCGGGGGCTCGTGGAGGGCGCCCCCTCCGCACGAACCCCACGTCTGCGCCTCCAGCCGCAGCTCCGCGCTCGCGCTGCTGCCCGCCTCCACCTCGAACTGCACACACGCACACATGCACACATTACACACATGCACCCACACACGGAGGGCTCCACACGCACCTTATCTACTGAATATCATATTCAGTTGTCGGAACGATGTGCTCGCCATCCCGTCACCGATCAAATATATAGAGTTTGAGCGTAAAAGAGGTTTTTATTCGGCAAAACTTTTCTATTCAGTTCAGGGGGACAACATATCAAAATAAATGCAAAACTGTGCAAGTAAGGTTTTCTATGTAGTTTTATAGATAGGGTGATCGGTCGTATCGCACGGAGGGTGCGGTGCGGTGCGGTGCGGTGCGATGCGGCATAGTCACCGTGTCGGGCGAGTCCCGGGAGCCGCGCGTGCGCAGGCGCAGCTGCAGCGGACTGAGGAACTCCCCGGGGGGCGCGGCCGTCGCCTCCACCCCGATCACCAGCCCGCCGCCCGTCATGTTGCCCTTTATCCTGCAACACAACACATACATACATACATGGATAGGTGTGTGTGAACATGATCAGGCGTGTCCGCCGAGCGACGCGGTACCTGATGTAGGCGTGCAGCGGCGCGTGGTGGTGCGGAGGCGGAGGCGGAGGCGGAGGCAGGCGCAGACGCAGCCGCACGAGCGGTCGCGCGCGGTGCGGGGGCAGCGTCCACAGCGACCGCGGCGCCGCGCCCTCGCCGCCCGGCAGCTGCAGGCCCAGCCACGACCCGCTCGAGTACACCTCGCTGATCTGACGAGGACACGCAAACATGACACCGCTCCTCTGACGGTACCACTACCGCACCGACCGCTGCAACGTTGCGGTGCTCGTATCTCACGAGCCTCGGGCGAGCTGGCGGCCGGTCGACTACCGGATGCACATCGTACTACCGGAAACCGTTCGATATTTTCCTCGTTATGAGAATTTTCCAGCTGAGTCGACTGATATGATGATGTGATCAAAAAAATCTTACGCTGGAAGATTAAAAAATCTCGAGGGCTGAAACGTCGTTCAAAATCCATCATTCAGCATTCGCCTAGCTAGAGGCTGAATATTGAATCATTTTTTTTTTGTCTTTCATATACAATCATCGGAAGATCCCCTAGCTGAACAGAATTTTACACAGCTAATGACGTGCGTGACATTGACAGTACTGGTTCATGCCAGGTACAGACAGAGAATTTTCCATTTAAATTGCTGCTATGTATAATGCAAGGTAGATGACGCATTTTGTAAGAGATTGCGGGTGGTTGTACCTGCACGGTGGTGTCGGTGGGGTTGTAGAGGGTGAGCAGGGGCTCCAGCGTGGCGTTCTCCGGCAGCCGCAGCCCCACCAGCGGCCACACGCGCCACTCGCTCGCCTCGCCCTCCGCGCTCACCTGACCACGAACACACAAACACACATGTCTCGTTCATTACATTGCTTCATTTAGAAGAATAGTAAAAAAAAAACTGGTCATTTTCCACACCTCATCATCCCCAAAGTAAGTAGAACTTGTGTTATGGGAATTAAATGACTGTTATACTTAATATTTTTTTTAAAATACATACATATTACTTAACATGTAAAACACCAAAACCTTAGATAAATATTTTCAGATCATACAAACATCCTAGGTAAAAGTTATGTTTCTTTGTGAAGGAGATTTTAAAGGGAAACTGTGTGCCGTTAAACTGTGAGCTCCCATTGCTGTGTTCCAGTTTCATGGATATGTGTGCCGGTGACTAGTGTCTGTGTGGCGAGCGATGCACCAGCGATGCACCAGCAATGCACCAGCAATGCACCAGCAATGCACCAGCAATGCAGATGGCAATAGGCAATCGTAACTACTTACAATCATGCGGCCTACCAATAATGTTACAAAAATATTAAATGACTTCACTGTATCCATGTAGTGGATACAGTTACCGCAACCCTTTCCACAAACCGTCTAGATAAAACAGTAACTGGCACTTAACAAAAGTTATCCTCTGTGTGTGACGACCTCTGTGGCGCAGTGAAGGCCCGCTTGAGACGCAGAAGGTTGCCGGTTCGATTCCCGCTGCGTGACAAATGTTTGTATGTTCTACAAATATTTGTCTCGGGTCTGGGTGTTTTCTATATATAATATGTATGTATTTACAAAACAAAACTATATAATTAATATATCAGTCATGTAGTTCCCATAATACAAGCTCTGCTTAGTTTGGGGCTAGATGATGCTGTGTGAAAAATGTCCAGCATTATTTATTTATTTATCTCAGAACACCATTCCAGAACTAGACGCAATCGGCTCTTGTTCAAAGACAATCTTTAGTATATTTTTAAAGGATAATTTTTGTAAATATCTCGCGAGTAAGGATGTAAAGTGTCAGTGTGAATGTGTAAAGTGATTCACTGACGGGGTACTTGTGGACTCCCTTGGAGGTGTGAATGTAGAGATGCGCGTGCGCGGGTCCCTCGCGCCGCCCGAGGTACACCACGCTGAACGTCGTGTTGGCGCCGCAAGCCAGCGTCTGCACGAACAAACAAACATACTACACATTACATCTACATACTGAGATACATCGACAGACACCTGCACAGTACGCAGTCCTGACTCCCTGTATTGTTGGTATCAGGATTTACGTGCACCGTGGTATCACAACACCGATACCCGGAACAAATATCTGCAGAACATGCAACATTTTTCCCGGTGCGAGAATCGAACCCGCATCTCTTGCTTCGCAGCCATTGAGGTCGTCGAAACACTACCATCTGTATCGAGCATCTGGCTCTGATACCGCATCCACGTAAGGCAAAGAGGGTGGGTGTGTCTCGAATGCTTTCGAGTTTACGGTTTTTGCTTATTTTACTTTCTTCACCAACATACCTGAGCTATGAAGCAACCTATATTGACAAAAAATAAAATATGTTAATATATGATCGTGTGTTGATCAAAACTAAGCAAACAACTTCCTTATTGAAGTGACAATAATTTAATGAATTATTTCGGTGGCAATTATTAGAAGTGCCCTTTACAACAACCTGACCATTACGAATGCCAGATCAGCTAATATCGATTCATTTGAAGCATGGCTCCGACAATTTAGGTCAATTCAATTATCATTTTTAATATGCAGTCACAAATAGAAAGGGCGATCAAGGCTCACCTTCGAGTTTGCTATTGTTTGATGTGAGCCATGAGCTTCCGTACCGGGCGGGGAATCGAAATAAAACGAAAACACTCTCGAACTTAGTAACTCAAATCGAACATTTTGCGGCTCAAATAATTCGAGTCGGATCCGGTACTTTCATAAGGCAGATAGGCATTTTTGTTGAAGAGTGCCGCCATTGTACCCGCCGCCGTGCATCGCAGCTGACAAAGTCAAGGCGCGGTCGCTGCGGCGTCGCGGCACGATCGAGGCGTACAACCTACGGTGGACTGAGAAGAGTTGAAGATTCTTGTATGAAGTCCGCTCACAGCATCAGGAGTCGAGGCGGTGGACTCGAGGCGCGTGTATATAGAAAAGTTAACTCTTTCCGGCTTGTCGTAGGTTCAGAATTGTACGCCTCAATCGTGCCGCGACGCCGCCGCGACCGCGCCTCGGCTCACCTGTGAGCGACGCGCCTTAGATAGACAAGCTACACAAATACGCGCGGTACATTACGCGTCGCATGCAGGGCGCCGTCTCTCCCGCCCGACGCCGACCGCCAATGGACGAGCCCACTGATGCTCTCAACATTACGTCAGTAACATTATTATGTCACGTAGCTTCAATAACATTGTTATTGTAATCCGTTCGTGTTCCACTTCTCGATGATTTTTTTGTTTCAAGAATTTATTTGTAGGTCGATGAGAATTTACCTTAAAGTCCAGAAATCGTCTTCGCAGGGGATTGTCGCAGGGGATTTGTGGAATAAGCCATTTATTAAAGAGGAACGTGTCATATTGAACCTACAAAATGATTAGAATACATATTATGTTGTTTCGAACCTCTTACGTTTTCCGGGTTTTAGTTTGCAGTATTTTCATGGTAACACATTGATGGGAATGATGTTCCGGACATCGGGACCCCGAGATCTGCCCTTCACATGATTATATTATTTCTATGTGAGAGCGAATAGGAAACGAGGGAAGACACTAAACCAGGCGTAAACATAGCGTAAATTTATGTCTATCCTCCGAAAATGCCAAGCCAACTAACAAACAGTTGTATTTCAGATTCTGTTGCGAAATAAAAATGGGGTTTTCCCGTAAATCGTGAATTAGCATGCGGTTTTGATTTAAAACTTATCTATTTTCACTTTCGTCTTAGGTTACCCAACTGACAACATTTCTGACCTTCATAATCTATTCCGATTAGTCCGTAGTTGGTAGGTGGTGGTGGTAGACTAGCTACAGAACAACGAAGTACTAAGTAGGCATTCAACTAGAAGGATGCTGGCAACACGCGCGCCGATAACACTCCACAACTTCCGCTATTAAATACACACTTAGATGGAGAGATACGACAGATAAGCCGTCTAATTATAAATATTTAGCCAATTACACGAATTATTATTACCTACACAAATCTTATCAATAAAACACACCCACGTCGCAGTGCGACGCAATACGATACTAAATCTAAATAGTAGGTAAGAATATGTTTAGAAGAGAGAATTCTTAAGAAGTGACAATTTACAGAAACCTTTAACACGCTGGTGCATTCGCCATCGGTTAAAATCTTTTTGAGGGGTTCCATGCCTCAGGAAGGGTGACTAAGAAATAACCAGTTATATAAAAAAGAAAAAGAAGTAGGAGAGAGTAGCTGAGAATCTCAGTGACGGTTTAGGAGTATGTTCAGTTTGTGAAACACACTCAGACTGAAGTGGAATTAAATCACAAGTACCTTTATCAATTAAATCGGGTACTACTTAAGTGACTAAAAGCTGATTAAGTAAAGCGAAAATGATTAAGCACGAACGGCCATGGTTTACCAGCAAGTATGATAATGTAACTTCTGTGAAAGCGGGAAATCTCACAGAAGCAAAAGTCGACAAAATAATATAATTTATTCACGCTCGGAACACTTGGGTTTAATATTTAGGTACATACGTAATATTGTTAAGCTGCTGTACATGGGCCTTGTCAGATTGATCAACCAAAATAATAATTTATTCTAAATATTGTCAATAACAAGGTAAATATTTCTGGACGCCTGGTCTCACAACGTAGCTTCTTGTAAACTGCGTAATACAACTCATGTGATTGGATATCTCAGAGGCTACGGTCTGTGCTCATGTTTGTTTTAAAATACTAATTAGTAGGATAATGATGAGAACTACTTGTAGCTTGTCATTCAGAAGCTGCGGTCGCGTGTCAGCGGCGGCGGCGGCGGCGGCGGTCGAGGCGTCTACCGCAGCGATCGGTCCAATATCAAGTTTAGACAGCAGCCGCGGAAGTGGGCAGCAGAGGGGCTCAAATGCCCCCCCCCCCCTTACCCCCAAAAAATTACATAGATACCTGCCTACCAAGCCAGAGCTGGAGATTGAAGGGGTAACCAAAGAAATATGCCCCCCCGTCACGGAGTACTTCCGCGGTCCCTGAGTTTAGAGGATTGTCTAGACATGAGATATTTCGCATCATAGCATTTAAATTATCGTGGTTTGGTAATATTTACTCCTGCTGACGTTTCCTTGACCGCTTACAGGTTCTTCCTCACGAGCTCCCGTCTCTCGCGTGGTCGCGTATAGTAAAGTATATGGTATAGACGTAATAATATCAAATGTTTGTATGACCTGCAAATATTTGTCTCGCTTCTAGATGTATTCTATGTATTATGTATGTATTTACAAAAAAGAAAGTATATAAGTAGGATATCAGTCATGTAGTTTCTCATGACACAAGCTCTGCTTAGTTTGTGTCTAAATGATGCTGCGTGAAAAATGTCCAGCATTATTTATTTATATCTGATACATTACATATCAGTTATTGCGCTGACGTAGATATACTACAACTATACAAGTATTTAGAACAGTGGATATTCTTGAATAACAAGTCTACTTGGATTTACTCTAAATATCATCAATCTATATAAATAACGTGTGCATTCTACTAGTATTATAAATGTCAAAGTTTATCGGTCTCATTACGAAACGCGGTTTAAGTCAAGTTTAAGAAAAAAATCTGGTTTAGACTCTGGTTTTAGAAAATTGATATTACGAAACGAGGTTTAAGCCAAAAGCCGCAGTCTATCTGTGGTTTATAATTAAACCAGCCAGCCCCCTAGTTTATCTCTGGTTTTAGCCAAATCTGTCATGTCTTTTTACAGATTTGAATGAGGCTTGTGCCTTCGATAATTCGTACTTAATTTTGTGTTTCTTAGGAAACAAAATAATATAAGCTACTAAGCTTAATACTAAGCTTGAAAATAGACTTGAATTTGAATGACGTATGGATTTTGATTGTTGCGATTTTGAAAAAGGATATTTTAGCGCCTTAGTCGCTTACGTTTCGTTTCAAGTAAATAATCGTAACCGGAAACTTCTTAGTAAAAATATATTTGATTTTATTTTCAGAGAGTGTTACTGTTTATTTTAATAATAAGCTGACTGGTTATCGAGGCAAATAAATAATCATATGTTTTAATAACTGGCACCTTTTTTTTTAAATCGTGACCAAAATATTAAAGCAAATCATTTTATTCAAGATTCAAGGAATGGAACGTTATCGATGTTTGGAGCATGCAAAGTCCACGATCATTGGCTGTTGTCAGTGAATGTCACACACAGTCAGTGAATGTGTGTGTTACACGTAGACCCGAGTTTTAGTTGGGTTTAGTTAGACCTCGGAAAAATCTGCTTTCGTAATAAAGTCAAGTCTAAGTCAAACGTATTAGTATTTTCAAGCTTAGTCGTTTAGGAAACACAAAATAATATCAGATAAGTACGAATTATCGAAGGTGCACAAGCAATTACATTCAAATCTGTAAAAAGACATGACAGATTTAGCTAAAACCAGGGGACTGGCTGGTTTAATTATAAACCACAGATAGACCGCGGTTTTTGGCTTAAACCTCGTTTCGTAATAACAATTTTCTAAAACCAGAGTCTAAACTCGAGTTTTTTCTTAAACTTGACTTTAACCACGTTTCGTAATGAGACCGTTATAGTTCATGAGCTAGGCTTCTGATTCTGGATTCTGGTACCACGAGGGCAAAAGCTGTGGGCGGACGCAGAGGCTACTATTATAAAAGTTTATGTCCATCAGAATGTAAGGTACGGATACATTACTTATCAAAGCATAAATAAATACATATAAGTTTTGTGAAGCTGGCTGGTGCCTCGATAGGTAGGTACAGAGACATGAATGTGATAAGGTTTCGGAGTAGAGATATTTGCATGAATGTGTTATTGTGGTCAGCTCACCGCAACACCACCATCCGTTACACTGTCCGACACGATAACGACAACACCCGCAGGTTTACACGAAAAGAGCAACATTCACCGTAGAACGATTTGCATAGCTTTGTGGGTATTTACCTTTTGAGCATACAATATAAGACATTAAATGTTAAAAAAAAACCGACTTCCTCGCATGTTTACGTTATTTTGCTCACTCGGAATGACACCCTTTCGAACAAAACACAGAAGTAATAGCTAAAAAAAATGTTTCGGCTAACCGTCATCATCATCATACAACACCAAAAGAATCATCAAAATCAGTTAACAATTAATGAAGATATCAAAAGAAGTCGCGATAGTTGGCAAAATACAGTATGTGGTTAATTTATAATCTCGATCAAAGGTCTCGTTGCTCTCAGAAAAATATACAGATTATTTTTTTAATTATACCTTTTAGCCTTAAATAATTGGAACTATTTCATAACATGATAACCGGCGGGCTACAGCTGCACTAATGTAGAGAAAAAGTTTTACGCGACATCTTGTTATCCATTTTCTGGAGTGGTAATGACATCTGAACACAGTATCGACAGTGATGCGACAATTGCGGGTTCGACTCTCGCAGCTACGTGTGCAGGCGTCGTCGGTTTGGGATGCGTCACCTTAGCGTCGAAGAATGATGCGTGGAAGTCTGGCGTGGTGCCGGCGACGGAGGCGAGGTGGATGGTCTCGTTGGCGGTGTTGGTGACGGTGACGCTGAGCGCGTGCGCCGCTGACAGCGCGCGACGCCCGAACGCGAGCGACGCCGGCGACAGCGACACCGCCCCCGCACCACCTCCACCACCTCCACCACCTCCACCCCGCGAACCCTCCCACTCCTGTAACACACGATCTATAGTCTTAGTAGCCTAGTATAAATGAGTAGGATGAATCGTCAGGAATTTAGTCTCTTCCCATACAGTATATACTTTTTGCACTTCCTCTATTATGATGAACCATATAGTTTTTATAGTAATTGTACTATTTGTTGCATAAAACATTATGCTCTGATTGTGTCAATGTGGCTTTAGGTAATAACATAATTATAATGATACTGATATCACAATAAATGAGTAATAATGAGGGTAGATTAGGATTAGCATTCAGGATAAAGGATTTAGCATTCAACCCTCATATGCAGATATAACAGAAAAATAACATAAACAAAACATCTCATTTTAAATATCCCATTTCATAAAAGGTCACTTTAGTAGAAAAAGTAAATAAAGGGATAATATTAATAGACATAATGAGGCTATTTAATTTTATAAATGCTATTAATATTATAGTAATAGAAGACATTACAAAACAAAAGGAGCACATGCAATGTGAGAGGTGAACAACAAATAAACATAATAGAGGATGTACTACAAATAACCACAAGGAAACACCACCTTAATACTAGTTTTATCAATATGTCATATATACAGTCGTGATCAACTAATTAGGGACACTCTCTAGTTAAACCAAATTGTGCATTTAATTTTTCTTTTCCAATGAATCTAAAATAATTCCAGATTTGTTACATATAAATATAATAAAATATAAGTCATATATGTGTCTGATTATAAAAACAATAACAACTCCTTGAACACTAAACCTCTTTACAGTATCGCTGATAGATTACCACATTTACCACAGTGCTATTTGTTCATACAATGCTGGTTATCCATTTCATTAGGGACACTGACAATTTGCGTTTTGCGTGATAAGTATTTTGAATAAAAATGGGCAGAAATACAAATTGCGATGCAACATAACAAAATATTATTATGAAATCAGTCGAGCGTGGGTGGGTGGATGGTCATACCGAAGGATAGCAGATTATTTAAATTGTTCAAAAACTGTGATGTCCAATGCAGTGCAACATTTCAAGCGCAATAACTTTAAATGTGCCCAGAAGCAGGGTTGTTCGGAAGAATGGCTTGCAAAGTACCATTGTTGAAGAACATAGAAATGCATGTTTGGCGTTTGCACATATACATGGATATTGGACCTACGCCCAATGGCAACATGTTTTATACTCTGACGAGACAAAGTTTAATTTGATTTCTTCAGATGGATGGCCATATGTACGACGTCCTGCAAAAGCGGAAATAAAATTGAGATTCACAAAAAAACATGGCGGTGGAAACATTAAAATTTGGGGTTCATTTTTTGGACATAGAGGAAAGTTCAGGGTAATTTAGACCAATATCAATATTACAGGAAACTATGCTTCCCTATGCTAAGGAACATCTCCCTATTATATGGATGTTTCAGCATGATAACAACCCAAAACATACTGCTTGTTCAGTCAAGTCTTTTCTCATAAGTCAGTCGGTATCAATACAATATTGGCCAGCAAATAGCCCGGACCTTAATCCAATTGAGTTTGGGACAAAATCAAGAAAAAAGTTGCATCATACCACAACTTTAGATGAACTTAATGAAGCTTTTTGTGAGGCATGGTCAAACAATCCGGTTGAAACATGTCAGAAACTGATAATGTCTATGCCACATTGGTGTCAAGCGGTTATTACTAACAAAGGTTTTGCTACTGGGTACTGATTTTACCTGCAATAGAATGGGGTTGGGGTGTAAAGAAAATATGCAGTATTTTCTTAGTTTCATTTTACTCTATTTTTCATTTTACTTTACTATCGCTAATTAAATGTCCAGCTAAAGAATTAACTTAAATTGAATATGTGCTTAAGCTTTGACATAACTATTTTTTTTCTATTTTTTTAATCTTTTATTTACAGCAATTTATAGAACAATAATCAGACCAATAATAGTAATTGAGAAATCAATAGGGTTTCATATTTATAAGAACATAACCAGGTTATTTCTCTTCACTACCTTGAATGTCCCTAATTAGTCGACCATGACTGTATATTATATTCATTTTAATTGCAGAGCACAGTTACATTACAATTACATTATTAGGAAAAGGATATTTGAATTCTTTTATACATTGTAAAAATGTATTTATCCAATTTTTTTAGACCACACAAATGGCAAATAAGCATACAACCCATTAGTTGGTTAATACCATACCATAGCCTATGTACAATACATAGCCGATGGGCACTTCAACACCAAACCTTGTTGTCAACCCTAAGACATAATGTTGAAAAGTCTTTATGAAAAAGTGTATTTACCAACAACAGATGGATTAAATGCTAAAGTGTTTGCTACCAGCCACCTCATTTTTGAGATTGGCTGTTGGCATGCTACAATTATTTTTAACATAGAATATGTAGACTTTATATTTTATACCTGACAAAATTTACCTACCTGAAGGGAGATCCCTTCCATCAACGATTCGTGCACAGAAACTCCTGTAAACAATAAAACAGCATGTTACACCACAAAATAAAAAATTACAATATATTTTACTACATATTTATTATGTATCATACCGCATGGTGATAGTTTAATAGTAGGTAGGCTAAGATGGTCGTTTTTCCGCTACTAGGGGGGGGGTAAAAAAATAGTGCAGATGGTGAACATCTGGCGCGCACGTCTCGGCGACGGCATGTACGTGCCGAGGCGGGTGCCTCTTACAGATACATATAAATATACCATAAAATGTATCTAAACAAAACGACAAACAAACACGTCTCGTGCCCGATCTAAAATAACATCGTCGGTCGCGCCGAGCACGACCTGCCTCGCGAGCGCGCCCGCCGTGCCCGACATACCAGATAACTTATTGTCACTTCTAATACACAGACAACATACCGCATTCGTCTCGCATATCCAAAATTTTATGAATATACAGATTGTTTGGAAATCTTATACTAAATTTAAGAGCTAAACAGTTAACAAAATCGATTTTACCATTCCCATGACTTTTTCCCTGAGCAGAGAGTTTGGTATTCAGCGATATATCCAGTAATGTCAACACAATAATGTAACACCACACTATTTTACGATACATTTTGGTTTATTCACATTTCAAGCACAATTTGATATTTTTGTGAATTTATCAACTTACGCACGACAAATTAGACGTGCGGTCGCGAAATCAATGACGTGAATGAATGACATGAATGAATAAAATAAATACAGACAGATAAAACTAACTGTCATTTTAATTAAAGAACGAATTCACTGTTCCGGCTGGTTTGACAAGTGGAGCATGGCTGTAAATGTCAGCTAAACGGCGTCCGTCCTCGCCCTAGAATTCAAATCTGAAATAACCACTACCAAAAAAATCACCACCAATATCTCAAAATCCATTCGCGACCAAAATTGTAAGAACGTTTTTTTTAATCTATGCCAAAACCATACCAATAATAGTGTACAAAAGCCATAATCAAGAAGTGAAGTGAAGTGATCCTAGACCACTCCTAGACTGTGAACAAAAACAAAATAGACATTCATCTCTATTCAGTGGTTGGTTATTTATTACTTATATGATTCGTCTCATCAAAATAGTGTCAACACAACAAGTCTGAAGTCACACGAGAAAAACAAAATAAAAGCACTTCTATCAATTTCAAAGATATATTTTGATTTGTACTTTCTGCTTGAGGAATTTAAAGTAATGAACTGTAAGTACATTTTTGGTTTGGTTGGACCGCTTTACAAGACAACAATAAAATTCTATTGTACTTGTAGGGCTTGTTTGTGTGTTAAGGTGATCTTAACGCGTCTTTCTAGCTTTATGGTTTATAAGTCAAAATCTTGAGTTGTATGAGATAACTCTAATAAGACTAACACAAATAAATATATGACGCAAAAAAAATTTCAGCCGACGAAGACGATGATTACGATCGGATAGTGATATCATATTTCGAGAATAATGAGGAGGGCGAGTACGCCGACAGCGCGCCGCCCGCGCCCGAGCCGCCGCTCGAGATGGACGAGGAGGAGAATGCGCTCGATGACGCGCAGAGCGCCGGTGAGGAACACTTCGATATCACACTGGCGGCCTCGCACTCGGTAATATACTGTATAATACCTATATTATTATTGTTATTTTTAAAGTGATCACACTTCACTTATAAATGTAATTATATAGGTCAAAACCAAGTGCCCCTCACTAAGTGGGAGATTGCAGGTTTTAGTACCACAGAGGTCAAATTATTAGGAAACTAGCTATACCCGCGACTTCGTTCGCGATTGCAATTGCTTGATGAGATGATGATGTTTTTTAAAGTTTTACAGGAAAAATAGCAATGCCTCAGAAATAAAACTTTAATGGGCCCACCTCATGATCATTCTCTTTACAATCAAAATCCGTTAACAATTGGCAAGATATCAGTGTGATCCCGATATATAAATATATATCGATATATTTATATATCGACATATATCGATTGATTTCCTCAAGGACTTTTTTGTAGGTAATAATGAGTACTTTAATCATGTATTACATAATTTTTATGTATCATCAATAGTTTTCTCAGCGCATGCCAAATAATGAATTTTATAGGCAAAATTTTGCTACTTTGGGTTACATTATTGCAATCTTCTTAAAAATCTCTATTTTTTTAAAAATAAATTATAGCCTATATTACTTCCTGATAATTTAGCTTTCTATTAGTGAAAAAATGGTTAAAATCGGTCCAGTAGTTTCATAGCCTATTAGTTACAAACAAACAAAAAAAAATCTTTCCTCTTTATAATATTAGTATAGATTATAAGGTTGGAGTTTAGAAAGCCGTCGCGCGAATTTAGATAAAAAAAGATAGGGGGTGGAAGGGATGGACACCCCTATTCCAACAGTACCACTCCCAAAGTTAGGAATTGAATAGTTTTGGAGAAATGATGTTTTGAAATGATGGATTTTGTAGGTTACATATTGAAAAAATCAAAAGCGATCAAACTTTGAATGAGGCTTAAACTTTAGTTTGGTTGGAATCACTTGATGAATCCCCATTTCAAGCTTGAACAAGGGTGATTTTATACTGCATATAATGTTACAAAGAAGGTTCTGGAAAAGACGCGTTCTTTCCCTTACAATAGCAGATGAGTATGGTTTCAGTACATGGGTAGCGAGCTGCAGACGGTGCGGGGTCGCAGCGTGCTGGAGGCGGGGTGGCGCGGAACGGTGCCGTGTCTCGTGCACGGAGGCTGCGTGTTCCCCGGGGAGACCGTGCCGCTGCTGCTGCTGGACCATGAGGACGCTCTCATCCTCAACACCACCATGAACCAGGAACGCCTTTTTGCACTCCTCTGCCCCGAGTGAGTCTACTGGTGACTGCGACCGATCGTATTTAACTTGTGCATAGCTTTATCGACAGAGTAAGTTTCTTCCTGGAATAGGAGCCTGAGACGGTTTCCTGAAGCTTTTATAAAACTTGTTTCCCATCTTCAGCTCGGAGGAGATCGCGGACGATGCACGCATGTAGTGTATGTATGTGTATGTATGCAGCGAGAGGTCGCAGAGGCTGAGCGGGTACGGGGTGCTGTGCGAGGTGTTCGAGGCGGCGGGGAGCGCCCCCGCGCGCTGCCTCGCCCGCGCCGTGCATCGCTGCCGGCTCGTCTCCGCGCTCGCGCCGCGACCCAGCAACAAGTAAATACCTACCCACGATTTGTACGTTTACGCAGGTGATCATGATCTTGCTACATCATTGAAATAACAGGATACTCGATTTGGAATCGATCAGATCTGTGCTAGTTTCTTGCACCCCCTTATCGAATAAAAAAGAGCTGATGATCTTCGAACGGCTGAACCGATTTTCTTGAATCATAGCGAACACTCTCGATCGAGTCGCCTTAAGAAAAAGAAATAACTATGATGCCGCAGACACGAATACACACTTTAAACGTAGAGCACCCCTAAAACATAATTAAACAAAAACTTTATAAAAAGGCATACTATAAAATAACTGATTATTTAGATGACAAAACTCTTGGGATTGAAAATGCTCCAACTCGAACCTATTGTTTTGTAAAAGGATCATTAAAAAGAATAACCAGCCTCGTTTTCTTGCCTTTCTATCCTGGCTTGGTCGCGGAGGAACAGACGGTTGATAAAAACCTAAATTTCAAAATGATCCTTGTGATTTTAATGTATAAATGAATTTTGACTTTGACTTTAGCATGGGCGATTAAAAAATACGAACCATGAGATACCAATGACGACATCAAACGAGCTGGGTGCTTCAAAGTCGAAGCAAAACAAATAAGTAGTGTATGTGTGTTTGAGTGTGTGTGTGTGTGTTGCAGCATGCGACAGCTGGAGGTGGTGGTGCTGCCGGAGGTGACGCTGCCGGACCCGCTGCGCCCCTCGCGCCTCGCCTGCCTCGACTCCCACCGACACGCGAACACACTGTGAGTCTGGACACTCCTCTCCTCATCATACTCCACAATGTTACCATGCACCTAAAATGTTACCAATAAATCAATCAAAATGGTACATTCAATGTTACATCCATGTTAACCAAATTCCGACACCGATCCTTTAAGTAGCTAACTCACTCACTAAGACTCACTTGGCACAACAGTACCTACCTGTGAGGAAACTTAACTACCTACCGAAGACTTATAGATACCTTACATACCTACATGATGTTTTAGTAGGTACCTATCTTTTCATTATATCCTTTTTATTTTACCTGGGTGTCTGTTTTAGTGCAAAGTTGATGTCTTCATTCCGTTTTGCCAAATAAAAAATATTTTCTTTCTTTCTTTCTTTCTTTTCTAACTGAAAATATATTCTTCACTTATCATGCTCTAAAAGTGTGTCATTTTAGACAAACATAGGTGGACTAAAGTTTATTATTTATCATCTAGGGACTAAATAATTTTTAAAAATCTGTTAGTCGTTATTATCAACAGACTACAAAATTAATGTGATCCTTTGTAAAGATTCGGCTTTTCAATGTTTAGAAATAATTTCTTAGACTTTTTTTTAAATGGCACTGAAAACGACCTACACTGTTACACTAGCGCTTCTTGGCGATTTTTGGATGTATGATGTCAGCAAGTTTGTCAACAAGAAACGTTACAAAAGAATGGTATTACCGCGAAATCTCTAGAATTTTTATTGTAATACTTAAATAGTTATTTTTATTTCCTCGCAATCGTAAAAAAAAGTATTGTTTAACTCGGGACTAAAACCCATTCGTACTCGATTCTATAGCCTAAACATCTCGTATGAAATGGCTTATTTTAGTCTCTTGTTGAACAATCTATTATAGAAGCTTCTCTTTCGGTTTATATAAATTTAACGCAGTTCCTGTCATCAGTTGGATAGCTGCCAGTTGAAATGTTGCAAACCTTGTTAAGTTTCAATGACAATGGAATTTGTGACAATGTACTCGTAAATAAATAAACGGCGTTCAGTAGACACACACACACATCAACATTGTAAGAATATTTTTTCGAAATTTGCGTCAACTATTGGCTATTTAGAAAAAGTTATATAGAATCCATCCTTTTTTATTTTATTTTCAAATTAGAAATAAAATAAAATATTGCTATAAATAAAAGATTGAACGGGGACTCTGACGGACGTTCATTTTGCCTAAGATTAATTGAATTATTTAATGAATAACAAGTGTTACCTGTGTCTTTTTGATTTTGTGATCTTTATAATGTCATGGAACGTCGACATTTAAGCAGAGAAGAAATAATGAGAGCTGTAGGCATGTTAGAAGCTGGTGCTATTCAACGCATGGTTGCCCTAAACACCTATCAAAACGTAATTTCTTGATCGTGGTCACGTTATCGTATTACTGAGACTGTAGCAGATGTAGCAGAGCGCCACACTGGGACAAAAAGGAGTCACCTACCACCCCGAGACAGGCTCGTTTTCTCCAAAATTCCGCCAGGAGGGAACCTAATCTCACGGCGATGCAACTGGTGCAACGGCTCCAGTCAGACCACCAGCTGTTAATAAGCGACCAAACAGTCAGAAGAAGGCTACATGAAGTTGATCTTCATTCTCGTAGACCGCTTCGTGTTCCAGCTCTACATCGAGGCATTCGTGGAAGGTGACTTGTTTGGGCTCAAGAACATTTGTTATGGAACAATGACCAATGGAAAATGGTTCTCTTTACTGATGAGTCCCGTTTTCCGTCCCGATTCACGAAGAACACGTGTTTGGAGAGTTCCAGGCAGAGACAGCCGACTCCAGCATCCATAAGAGGTCCATTCGTACCAAGGCGGGGCAATTATGGTTTGGGCGGGGATGGGGGAGGCAGCAGGACTGCACTAAAATACCGGGACGATGTCGTAGAGCATGTGATCATCCCTCACAAAATCCAAATTGGGCAGGAATTTCAACTCATGGATGATAATCCCCTACTCCACATCGCGTGACTGGTATCAGCTCCCCTTCAGGAACATGCTGTCACGGTTTTGGGCTGGCCTGCACAGTCACCCGACTAAAACCCCATTGAACACGCATGGGACATATTGCAGCGAAGAGCTTTTAGCAATTTTCCCGTCAAATTTGACCACAGAAGACCAACTTTTATACTGTACCTAGTTTTATGAAGAAATCTAGTTTTATGATTCAATTATGTTATCCCTAGATATTATTGATGTGTGTATATAATCCTGATTTCACATTAGGATTCCCTATGTCCTGGGTATCAGGAACTACGAGTACCGTAGTACCACAACACCCAGATATATGCAGAACATGCAAACATTTGCCCCGTAGCGGTAATCGAACCCGCACCTCTTGCGTCGCAGCCGACTACTCGACACATGTAAGGAAGGTGACGTACCCGTTGTACGACTCCTCAATGGATAACAGTTGTAACGGTGTTTAGGCTTGCAGTGGTTTGTCAGTGGCCCTGCACTGCAGGTGTTCCTTGCTTGTGCTAGTGGTTCCTTCCACCGCACTGGTTGTTAACAAGTGAGTTGTTCCGGCAGAGCGGACCGCGGGCTGCGGGCGCTGGACGCGATGGTGACTCCGTGGCCGCTGTTCGTGTTCGACATATTCGACTTCGGACGCATGAGAGACACCATCAAGGACTACTTCAAGACCTTGGGGCTGGGTGAGTTGATATTGTGCTACATTTTAACTACTTCATGTAACTGTTCATTTTGTATTCTTATATCGTACCACGGATTTTAAATGTCGGTTCTGAACACCAGGTTTATGCGTGGCGGTTTCCTTGGTTGGCTCTGATGACACTCGGAATTATACTACCAAATGTGCAGTAGATTTGATTAATTCAGACTCGAGTGCCACAAGAGAATGCATTCATAGTAATAATTGTATGTTCAGAAAAGATGCTGCCTTCGGAGCCGGTTTCGCTGTCGTTCTGGGTGGCGCGCAACATGACGCTGGGCGCTCGAGACCGCCTCGCGCTCTTCACCGTCGACAACGCGCTGCTGCGCCTGCACATGGAGTGCAGCTTCATATCGAGGGTGAGTCACACATCCACAGTAACGTGAGTTACTCTCACTATCAGTACATACATAACTTCACTGTTACTGTAGAAGAGCGTGGTGTGCTGCGCGGGCTGCCTGTCGGAGCTGGCACGGCGCGAGCACGTGTTCGCGATGAGCAGCGACGGCGTCCACTCCACCTACGCCAACCCCGGCGGTCACATGCACGACATCGTGACCGTGACCCGCGCCCGCAACACCGCGCCCCGCGGAGACGCCTGCAGCGACTTCAGCTGGTTCCCGGGCTACTGCTGGACCATACTCGTGTGCGCCCGCTGCTCGGCTCACGTCGGCTGGAGGTATGCTCAGCATCGTGACCCGCGCCCGCAACACCGCGCCCCGCGGAGACGCCTGCAGCGACTTCAGCTGGTTCCCGGGCTACTGCTGGACCATACTCGTGTGCGCCCGCTGCTCGGCTCACGTCGGCTGGAGGTATGCTCAGCATCGTGACCCGCGCCCGCAACACCGCGCCCCGCGGAGACGCCTGCAGCGACTTCAGCTGGTTCCCGGGCTACTGCTGGACCATACTCGTGTGCGCCCGCTGCTCGGCTCACGTCGGCTGGAGGTATGCTCAGCATCGTGACCCGCGCCCGCAACACCGCGCCCCGCGGAGACGCCTGCAGCGACTTCAGCTGGTTCCCGGGCTACTGCTGGACCATACTCGTGTGCGCCCGCTGCTCGGCTCACGTCGGCTGGAGGTATGCTCAGCATCGTGACCCGCGCCCGCAACACCGCGCCCCGCGGAGACGCCTGCAGCGACTTCAGCTGGTTCCCGGGCTACTGCTGGACCATACTCGTGTGCGCCCGCTGCTCGGCTCACGTCGGCTGGAGGTATGCTCAGCATCGTGACCCGCGCCCGCAACACCGCGCCCCGCGGAGACGCCTGCAGCGACTTCAGCTGGTTCCCGGGCTACTGCTGGACCATACTCGTGTGCGCCCGCTGCTCGGCTCACGTCGGCTGGAGGTATGCTCTGCATCGTGACCCGCGCCCGCAACACCGCGCCCCGCGGAGACGCCTGCAGCGACTTCAGCTGGTTCCCGGGCTACTGCTGGACCATACTCGTGTGCGCCCGCTGCTCGGCTCACGTCGGCTGGAGGTATGCTCAGCATCGTGACCCGCGCCCGCAACACCGCGCCCCGCGGAGACGCCTGCAGCGACTTCAGCTGGTTCCCGGGCTACTGCTGGACCATACTCGTGTGCGCCCGCTGCTCGGCTCACGTCGGCTGGAGGTATGCTCAGCATCGTGACCCGCGCCCGCAACACCGCGCCCCGCGGAGACGCCTGCAGCGACTTCAGCTGGTTCCCGGGCTACTGCTGGACCATACTCGTGTGCGCCCGCTGCTCGGCTCACGTCGGCTGGAGGTATGCTCAGCATCGTGACCCGCGCCCGCAACACCGCGCCCCGCGGAGACGCCTGCAGCGACTTCAGCTGGTTCCCGGGCTACTGCTGGACCATACTCGTGTGCGCCCGCTGCTCGGCTCACGTCGGCTGGAGGTATGCTCTGCATCGTGACCCGCGCCCGCAACACCGCGCCCCGCGGAGACGCCTGCAGCGACTTCAGCTGGTTCCCGGGCTACTGCTGGACCATACTCGTGTGCGCCCGCTGCTCGGCTCACGTCGGCTGGAGGTATGCTCAGCAGAACAGGTCTGGAGGGCTCCCATCTCGAGCTTCCCCTGTCTCTTTGCCGTTATAGCTATCAGACAAGTATTAGTGAAACCGGCAACCGCGAGTGCTAGTGAATAGAAGCCGATCCTATTCACTAAGCGACAAGTACAGGACTTCTCCCACCAGCACTTGTCGTATCGCTTGTTGTGTCGTATGAACAGCCACGACAAGCGTTCAGGTGTTCAATATCGTGTTACTAATAATTTCGTGTGAACGGTTAACCCTCATTAGTCGCTAAGCAGCTTATTATTAATGACGAGTACTATGCTCGTGTAAACTATCTATCATGCGGGACTTAGTGGTCCGGACGTGATGAATGATGGCTTATGTGTTAGGTTCGACGCGGTCCGGCGCAACCTCCGCCCGGCGCGGTTCTACGGCCTGTGCCGCAACTACGTGCAGCCGCACGAAGCCACGCCCTTCGACTCCAGCGACTCGCGGCACGTGCCCCAGCTGCGGATCAGAATCACGTAAACTGCTTCGATCCTGATCCGCAACGCGACTCCATCGACGCTTACCGAGACACTCAAAAATGTTACAACCGACCCAAGTTCGGGCTGGGGGGCATTGCCTATAACACCCTCGAGACGTGTTAGTGTCTTTTTAACCTCTTCTGGAGTTAATATATGCGAGTTTTTGACATGAAAACTGATACGACCCATGAGGAAACTCGAAGGAGGAATAGAAACAGACTAGAGTCATGCACTATCGTGATGAACCATCGATATTGTCTGTGGAGATCAGGGCTAAGAGAAAGGGGGAAAATGGAAAGAACTTTTGATAACTTTCAAGAGAGGCGTTTCGGTCCATATTACCGAAATGTTGGTAAAAGTAGGATAATGGATAGTCGGAGGGTAACTGGACCTCTCCGCTTCATTTAGACGAAAGTGGGTGTAAATACAACAACATCGAAAGGAACTCCCGGAATAAGGTTAATGTTTGCATATTTATTTGAATAAGTGTAAAAAAACAAAAAATATAATTTCAAATTTATATATTTTCAAAATGGGACAGTGTGGTATATCTATATATCTTTGCAAAATATTTAACAAATATTGTCTAAGAGGAAGAAGTCAGGTCGAAAACGGGACTGCAAGAGCTTATGAACTCATGCGATCCGTCATCATTAACTGACAAGAGATCAAGGACACTGGAACACTGCTGTCATCAACCCAGAGTCCTTCTCCGCTACTTCAAGGAGATGGGCTGGTTGGGGTCAGGTTAGAAGGGGGATAATGCACAATACACCCCAATGCGGGACGTCAGTGCAGACCTTGGTTCCCCCACTTAGAATTAGAATTAGTGTAAGAGGACAATTAATTAGTGAAAATTCTACATTGTACACGATAAACCAAAACTTATTCTAGATCGCGATAGGAGCGATCAATCTCAGACAAACTTTGGATGGAAAGGATTGTAAGAGTTTTTGGATGAACATAAGAATGTATAAATTTTAACTAAAGTACCAACTATAGGTACAGCATAATAAATAAGAAAATATACATTTATTTAAAAAAAAAATTCACATATCGGTTCACGTAATCACGGTGAAGGCACCGACTAAGTTTCTACTCATTCAGAGAGTCTTCATCAGGGTGAGTGATTGTGACGCCATCCCTCCGCGTCGCGTCGTACGATGAATGATCGATAATTTTTGGAATAAAACTTATTTAATTATGTTTGAGTGAATAACTTAATTTCAAGTCTCATTGAATAACTGACTATAAAATAATAAAGGTTCAAGGATTCAGGATACGCGCGACATCTTCAGAAAATAATAACAAGCTTCTGCCCTCAGTTTCGCTTATGGTTATACGGTTCTCAAATCCTAATCCGATCAGCTTCTAACTAGCTTACTGCCTACGGCTTCACCCTTTTGGTACCCGGATAAAAGTAGCTCTTACCATTAAGGCAGTGTTTGTCAGAAACTCATTCGCTAGACCGTTTTTTCGTCGACTTACGTTGCGGAATTGATCTCCATGAAAAGCCCTTTTATTTCAACGGAATAATATACAGCCTGTGTCCATTCTGGAGGTCCATTCTATATACTGGCGAAATAATGTTTGAAATTAGATGAGAGTTTAGGAGATTACTTCCTCCATCCAAACTTACTAATTTTACCTCATTATAATATTAGTGTAAAATATCCATTCTTTGTTCATAATATCAGTACCTGTACCTGGTATAACTATTATCCGCTGGCCGAACTTCACCGCGTGCCCTAACTTCACCGCGTGGCATCACTCTGTAGCTGAAGTCGGTTACATCATCATCATTCGTGTATCTAGGTTTTAGTATTTATAACACAGATAGTCAATAGATTTATTTTATAAGTCAGGTAAGGATTTTTAATTTTCACAAAAAAATATTGTATGGTATGCATTACTCAAACTAAATTAATAAAATATTATTTATTTAAGCACTAAGGTTTTTGATTTAAAGAATTTTTATACTAGAGTAGGTAGTTTTTTAGAAATTCTTGTATATCTTTATTCGTTATTGTACACACAGATAAAACAGACAAAAAATTACATATAGGACATGTACAAAGGCGAGCTTAACCCTAAAAAGAGTTTTCTTCCAGCAAATAGGGACAGCTTTGAGGATAAATAGGTACATAGAATAAGTATATACATATATACACATACATATATATATAACTCAAATTATACATACATACAATATATACATATTAAATATTCACAAGGAGAGGTAGTACTCTGTTACTCTAAGCTTGAACGTGCTTAGCGATGGACTGGCGCGGACAGAGTAGGGAAGAGCATTGCACAGTTTTAAAGCGTGAACAGTGAAAGAACCACCATAACAGCTGGAAGAATGAGAAGGAGTTTTAAGAAGGGATATAGCTGTCCTGCAAGGGACATCACGCGGGATTAAAAAGGTAAAGCGCTCACGAAGGTAAGAAGGAGACAGAGGATTGTAGAGAATACTAAAGAGAAAAGTAAGGACGTGAAAATCACATCGGCGACGAATAGGGAGCCATTTTAATTGAATTCGGAAACGTGATCGAACTTGCGCAAGCCGAAAATAAATCGGATGCACAAGTTTTGAAGGCGCTCCAATTCAGAAGTTCAGAAGTTCCTCCGTGGCATCAAGGAAGCAGACGTCAGCATAGTCTAGAAGAGGTAACAGGAGAGTTTAAGCAAGCATGACTTTCTGTAAAATCTTTTGGAGACGCTTGAGGGATTGGAATGAGAAGTTAACACGTTTGCTAATCCCGTTAACGTGACTTATCCAGGATAAACGGCTGTCACAAATTACCCCCAGGTTCTTAGCTTTGGTCGAGTAGCAAATTAGTGCGCCATCATATAAGACCGGAGGAAGAACAGACTGACTCATAAGATTCAGCAATAGGGACTCCCAAAAATCAACGCCTGAGACTTACGAGACGAAGGATTAACCAACAGGCCAAAAGATTTCGCCCACATACTAATTCTGTTAAGGTCAGTGTTGATTAGGTGAATGCCTTCCGAGATCTCATCAACTTTGAACTGAGTTTTTAATGAAAAATCGTATGTAATACTATGAAATAAAAATATATGAAATTATTTACAAATGTATTACTTTACTTCACAGTCATATCATCTTATATTGAACCTATTTTATAAACATCTTGTTAATTTTTAAACAATCGTCTACTAGCCTCTTCCCACGGCTTCTCCCGCGTGCTGTTCCGATAAGTTTTATTCTAGGCAAAAAACTATACCATAATTTTGATCTAAATAGGTTCAGTCATTCGATCATTATTAGCAATTTACATAAAAAATATACAACTAGGCACATACTTTAAAAACATTAGACGAAATTTGCAATTAGCGGTCTTATCACTGATAGCGATTTCTTTCAGGCAACCATACAGATATTGCTATGTACTTCGTTATCCCTGATTAACAGTGCATACTCATCCCTTAAGTATATCCGTGACTATGCGCGTGACTGTGTGTGTGCACGGCGTGCATCACGTACTGGAGGTGAGGGGGCGCGGGGGCGGGGGGAGGGGCCGGCGTCGGCGGCTTCTTACGAGGGGGCTGCTTCACGCGCCGCTTCGGGGGCTGCTTATCTGCAGAACAAATGCAAAGTTTGAAAACATAGTGTATTAGTATATTGCTGGAAGGAAACTGTTTGTTTGCAATCTCTGAAACTACTGGAATGGACCTTCAGGGTGGACAAAGGCTGTATATTATCCTGTTAAAATAAAAAGGTTTTTCATGAAGACCAAGTTTGCAATGTAAGTCGACAGAAAAACGATGGAGCGAATGTGTTTTTTACCAAGGATCACTTTGAAACTTCTTATCCAGGTACCAAGCCTTGGGCAGTAGCTAGTTACTTGGAGTATCCTCGTCAGTGAGTTGAGATGTTCAAGAAGTGTAATGAGTATGACCTGCAGGCTGGTTGAGAGCAGAGGCGGAGGGCAGGTCATGTGTGAGGATGTGGTGCAGCGTGGAGCGCGGGAGACGCAGCGCCCGCGCCCGCGCTCGCAGCGACAGCGCGGGGGAAGCCACCACCGACGCCGCCACCGCAGATATGTGGCTCTTTCTGAAACATTTTATTTATTATAGATCAGCAGCTTCGCCTGATATGTCTACGTCGCACAGTGTTGGAATTGAAAATATGTTCTATGTTTGGTTCACTTTTTCACACAATTTCTTTCGTTTTCCAGTTAAATAAATAATGCTGGTCATTTTTCACACAGCATTATCTAGCCCCTAACTGAGTAGAGCTTGTATTATGGGAACTACATGACTGATATACTTTTTATTGTAAATACATAGAAAAATATACAGTTGTCTAGCTTGTTCTTAAAAGCATTGACAAAGTGTCAACCATCAAAATAACAGGCTTCATGTTTGTATGACTACTAGAGTGCTCTGTGACTTTGTCTATGTTATATTGTATTGTGTATATTATGATAGATAAGTATTCTTAAATAAATATTTATAGCTCTATTTTTTTATCTTCTTGCACATCTCTTCCTACCAGAAAAGCGATCTGAAGTATTTTCATTGAGCATATAAATTGATTAATTTAACCTGTGCACTGGTCGCCCGGTCCTGGGAGCATCACAGACATTCCCCGTGGAGAACAGTTTGCGCTCCCATGCGAAGAGAGTCGTCTTGGAAGGCGGGTCGCGGCTAAACCGTCTCCTGAAGTTATGTTTGATCTGGAACATTAAGCACTTACATACAATAACAATAATGCGCAATGCACACAATAATACCTACACACACAATCTTAAAACTTTTAGAAGTAATTTTTTAATTTATATACTGTAAATCCTCATTAAAATAAATACATTTGTAAAGTTATTAGAAGGGCCTAAGTAGTTTTCCAGAAATGGGAGTGATACCTCACTGATGGTGGTACTCGTGTGCTTCCTCTCGTGTACCCACGCTGCAGCCACGAGTCTCTCCTCGATACTGAAATTGGAAGTATCCACTGGTGCTGGTTTCTTTGAAGCCTTGCACTCATCACCTTTTGCGATTCGTGACTTGGGTTTTTTTGGAGCAGTTTTCTTCTTTTTGACACTATCCGCCACTTCAGGGTGAGGAAGCTCCTCAGTAGTATTTTCAACTTGTAAATGTGCGTTAGATTCTGTATTTTGTGGTAAGATATGATGATAATGAGCTTCAGAAACGGTATTTAAATTTTGTAGTTTTGAGCCTTCTATGTTCATGGGACATGGCTGATAAGGATTGTGGTTATACATCTGTTGATTAGAATAATGATACATTGTTATTTCTCTTAATTGTTTAATTGAATTGATATTATTCCCACAACAACAATCTCAACTAATTCACTTCACTTCTTGATTATGGCTTTTTCGGGAGACCGTATTGTACGTCCATGCAAAGCACAACCATGGAATGCACACCCCTGGAAAGTACAGCCAGTATTACAAACCATTTGGTTTGAATTATCTGGGTGTGCTTTCCATGGTCGTACAATACGCTCCGTACAAACTAAACACATGACGGTATTGCACACCCCTGGAATGTACACCCCGGATTACAAACCAATATTCTCGACGCTCATTGGTCGCGAGTTCGTCATATCCGTGAGCTGTCATTGGTCGATGCGAATAAGTCGCATGACGAGAACGAGCCTCGTTTGCGATGAGCAAGTTCTAATATGTTTAACCAAGAGTTCCCATTGATAAGTAATGCAAACAATAAGTTGGTAATGTTGGCCTGAAAAATCCTTCCTAGGCAAATCCGTCTTGGATTGGTTAGGTTATTAGGTTTTTTTTTATTACCACTCAGAAAAGGAGGATTGCTATCCGAACTTTATCCAACAAACTTGGGTTCAAATAAATAACACCAACCGGCTAGTTCATCTGCAAAAACCCGACATAAATAACTAATCTACTTACTACATCTACATTAATTTACTAATAGCGTCAAATACTATGGCAACACAGCACTTGCCCCTTGATAGCACTAGCACATGAAAACAGAGCATGAAATTGGTTCGTATTCCATGGCTGTACATTCCAGGGTTGTACAAAACTGGCCATACAAGGTCAACACGTGTAAGGAATGCACGCCCAGGAATGTACGCCCAGTATTACAAACCAAGTATTTGAAACCAATGGTTTGTAATACTGGCTGTACTTTCCAGGGGTGTACTTTCCATGGTTGTTCATTACATGGACGTACAATACAGGGACTCTTTCAACTAATTCAACTCGGATCGAACGAACTTTAAGGCACAGATTAAATTTTTTTTTGATCCTACAGATTATGCTCTATGGTCTGTTACTGTTTTCCTATATTAAAAGTACTCTGTGGTTATAATCTTTCGATACAAGTTCGAGTCCCTGTATTGTACGCCATGGAATGCACAACCATAGAAAGTACAGCCAGTATTGCAAACTGTTCGTTAATATTTTATGTTTTTAAAACTAGATGGCGCTAAAAAATGTGACCAAAAGCTAGAACGCGCTATCGATGCGTTCTAGCTTGGACATAAGTAAACTTTTGAGTTTTAGTAAATTTGTCTACCTGAATACAGCAATATACACTCTATTGACTTGTATTATTTTTGAAGCAAGTAGCTAGCACCCGGAATCAGTCTGCGAGATTGTTCATGGTCCTACGAGAGCCGGATTTTCGGGTTGCTGGCTCCTTCTTAGCGGTTCCAAGGTGGAACTGCCCCCAAAGCACCGCGAAGAAGTGGTGTAGTGGATCGCCACTCAGGTGCAGGATCAACGGGACTGCCGGCAACGTGCTGTCGGAGGCCTAGGACGGCACTGATTAGTGGGCAATCAGCAATGTCAGGAGCCCTGGGTGTAGCAAGCCGGTGCTGAGGTGGAGGAAGGTGGACCCGCGCGCTGATGACGTAGCGCACGTGAACGTATCGTGACGTAAAGGACTCACAGGTGGAGGTTTTGTGAAAGTGACTGGACTAACTGTAAGTAATTTGCTGGGAAAAATTGAACTCTATTTTCAGGAACTTTTAAACTTAGAGAGTTGGTAGAGGTAATTTAGACTTAGAATAATTTTAATAATTGTGGGGAGACGGGGAATCCACGCCCAATTTTGGTCAGGATTATAAACGCAGAAAAACTTAGAAAATTTTCACGAATTTTGTAAATATTATTGTTTGTCAAAATGGAAGAAAAACTAAACATAAATATAGATGCAAAACTGGCTGGTCAATTAAATAATTTTCATAATATTGTTCGAGCCAGAGAAAATTATAAAAAATCCCCAAAGGCCAGGATAACGGGGACGTATGTACAGGTGAGGCTGGAATCCCTGGAACAGCTATGGTTATTATTTGTCTCAACCCATAAGGGTTTGCTTGATAACTACGGTTTGGAACTAATGGAGCATGAATATTTAACTTCAGGTGTGTACGAACAAGCTGAAGAGTTGTACATAGAATATAAGACAGATTTAAAAGAGGTGTTAAATAGACAGGGAGGTGTAAATACAAGTCAAGATCGTGCTCTGGTCGATGTAAAATCTTCTCAAGGTGTGTCACAGATCAAGCTGCCAAGAATTGTGATACCTAAGTTTTCAGGGCAGTACACTGAATGGGTTACGTTTCGGGATCTGTTTTTGTCATTGATACATAACAATGCTAGCCTGGACTGTGTGCAAAAAATGCATTATCTAAAGGGCTATTTAGTAGGTGAAGCTGAACAGCTTCTCAGACAAATACCGATTTCAGAGGCAAATTATAAAAAATGTTGGGAACTGTTACAATTAAGATATAATAATAAAAAATATTTGTCGCATTGTATACTGAAACGGCTTCTTAGCCAGAAAAATATTGTATCGGAATCATCAAAAGGGTTAAAAGAATTAATAGATACTTCGACAGACTGTTTGAATGCTTTAACGAATTTGGGAATTGACGTTTCAACATGGGACATAATTGTAATTCATATTTTAACTTTGAAGTTGGACCCAGAGTCGAGAAAACAATGGGAGTTGTTCGCGACCAGCAATCAAGCATCGGATTCTTTACCGTCCTTCGCAGAATTTAGTGATTTCATTACAAACCGATTTCGAGCTTTAGAATATGTAGAGCAGAAACCAAATAAGTTTCAACCATCGTTAATGGCTACGAATAATCCACGTTCGATGCATGTTGCTAATCTAGAACAACGACCGCAGCAATGTCCGGTGTGTGCTGACCAAAGTCACAAACTGCAGTTTTGTGATAAATTTCTTGCTCAAAACAATGACGCGCGTCGTGATTTTGCGTTAAAAAACCGAGTTTGCTTCAACTGCTTGGGGTCGAACCATTCAGTAAAATTCTGTAAAAGTCCAATGAGATGTAGGGTTTGTAGGCGTCAACACCACACGTTATTGCATCCGAAAACTCCAAGTAAGGAAAACTTAACAACCGCCATAGTAACTGAAGAAGATTCAGATGAGGAGGCGGAAAATCCAGAAGAGGAAATTCAAACTTATACAGCAGCAGTTAAGAACCACTCCGTGTTGCTGGCGACAGCACTGGTTAACGCTGAAACAAAAAATGGAAATTATTACACAATAAGAGCTTTGTTAGATCAGGGGTCTCAAGCATCCTTTGTAACGGAATCTACAGTACAACTACTAAAGTTAAAAAAAATGCCCAGCTCAGGAACCATATCAGGAGTTGGTGGCGGGAAAACCGTCAGGTCCAACGCAGTTGTACAGTTGAAATTGAAGTCCATTGTGGAGCCTGAAACTGAAATATTTGTGAGAGCACACGTACTCAAGACGATTACCTCGTTTCTTCCAGGTAGAAATGTAGAAAAACTGGATTGGCTTAAATTAGCTGAAGTAAAGTTGGCTGACCCTCAATATCACAGTTCTAATAAGATAGATGTTCTACTGGGAGCTGAAATTTACAGCCAAGTGTTGAAGGAGGGAATGTTCAAAGATCCTACAGGACTTCTTGTGGCTCAAGCAACTGATTTTGGATGGATTATTTCCGGCGTATTGAGTTCTGCTACTCAAAGAGAAAGAGTGGTGTTGCATGCTGCCATTACTACGGAAAATGATATGTTGAAAAGATTTTGGGAAATAGAAGCTGAAACAGTTTATGAAGAGTCCAAGATGCTCACAGAGGAAGAAAAGCATTGTGAAGAATTCTATGCCAAAACAACTCAAAGAGATCCTAGAGGTAGATATGTTGTGAAACTTCCATTCCGAGAAGAAAATCCGGCATGCAAAGAAGGAAATACTAGATCAATAGCGATGAGAAGGTTACTAGCATTAGAAAAAAGGATGTTAAAAAATGAAATGCTTAAGGATGAATACACGAAAATATTTAACGAATATCTGAATTTGAAGTATATGGAACCAGTGAAAGAAGACGAAAAAGAGATAGCTTCTGTATATCTGCCATATCATGAAGTTGTTAGGGCAGATAAAGATACAACCAAAGTCAGAATAGTCATGAACGCTTCTTCAAAAGGGACAAATGGGGTATCCTTAAATGACGATTTGATGATTGGACCGAAGTTGCAGCTGGATTTAAGATATATTTTAATGCGTTGGAGGAAACATCCTGTGGTTTTAATCGCAGATATTGAGAAAATGTACCATCAAATACGATTAGCAGATGATGATGCCAATTATCAACGCATCCTTTGGCGAAGCAGTCCTGAAGAAGAAATAACAGACTTTAAAATGGTGCGCGTTTTATTTGGCACTGCATGTGCGCCCCACTTGGCTGTACGGAGTCTTATGCAAGTGGCTGCTGACGAAGGGTATAAGTTTCCAAGAGCTGCGGAGCGGGTGGTAGTAGACTTTTATATGGATGATTTACTAACTGGTTGCCAATCAGTAAGTGAAGGTGTAGAAGTTTACAAAGAGATGAAAGAGCTCCTAAGTCTGGCGGGATTTCAGTTAAAAAAATGGTCCAGTAACAATGACGAATTATTAGAAAGAATAATGGAAGGAAAGGAAGAAGATATGAACAAAACCCTGGAAATCAAAATGGATAGCGTAATTAAGATTTTGGGACTTACATGGAATCGTTGTAGTGACTCGTACAGCTACTCAGTGATGCTTCCAGAGATGGAAACACCTGTTACAAAAAGAAAAATTATAGCAGAAATTGCAAAGTTGTTTGACCCATTGGGTTGGGTGGCTCCAGTAGTAATTTTAGCTAAAATAATTATACAAAAGCTATGGTTGGTCGGCAGTGATTGGGATGAAGAAGTACCAGATAATTTATTAAAGGAATGGATGGATTATCACAATGACTTGAAACTTCTAGAACAAGTAAACGTACCTCGGTATTTAGGCTGCACGCTAAATGGAACTGTAGAATTACATGGATTTAGCGATGCTTCTCAAGCCGCATATGCCGCAGTGGTTTTTGTTCGGAGCGTGGATGATAACGGCGAGATTCACGTTAATTTAGCGGCCGCAAAAACCAAGGTATCACCAGTAAAACAGATATCAATACCGCGCTTGGAGTTATGTGGTGCGGTCCTTTTAGCGAAACTAATAGCAGAGGTTGGCTCGGTGATGGAAATACCAAAGATTAACTGGTTTGCGTGGACAGATTCTACTGTAGTATTGGCGTGGTTGAACAGTCACCCGAGTCGATGGAAGACCTTTATTGGAAATAGGGTTTCAACAATATTAGAAACTCTGGAACCTCAGCAATGGAATTATGTGTCATCTAAATCCAACCCGGCAGATGTAGCATCCAGAGGACTTAGACCGGTACAGCTGATGAAGTGTTCATTATGGTTTGAAGGACCTGAGCTGCTGAAAAATAAAGTTGTTAAAATGGAGAAACTAAAAAAGTTGGACACTAAGTTAGAAGAAGCTACAAAGAAGATTCATACGCATGTGACAAGCAATGAAATAAAGTTATGGGACAAATATTCCACACTCACCAAATTGATAAGAGTAGTGGCTTACTGCAGACGGTTCTTCAATATGAAGAAGCCAATAGCTGATCGACATAAGAGTGCAATATTGACGCAGACAGAGATTGAAGATGCAACTCAAAATTGTATAAAGCAGTGTCAGAAAGAGAGTTTTTTTGAAGAAATAGAAGCTATCAAATCGCAGAAAAAACTGAAAAGGTGTAGTAAGCTACTTCCATTGAATCCATTTTTGGATAAGAATCAAGTCTTGAGAGTAGGGGGTAGGCTGGAACAATCCAAGTTCTCTGTTAATAAAAAACATCCGATTTTAATTCCAAAGGAAAGCACTTTTACGAAACTTTTAATAGATTACGCTCACCAAAGAACAATGCATGGGGGCCCGCAACTAATGCTGAGTTTTCTGTACACTAAATATTGGACTATTGGGGCCAAACAATTAGTTAAAAATCATGTGCGACGATGTGTGGTGTGTATTCGAAACGCTGCAATGGTAAAAAATCAACTCATGGGACAGTTACCGTCTGCTAGAGTTACACCAGGTCGTGCATTCAAAAGGACCGGAGTAGATTATGCTGGACCTATTGATATTAGAACTTCCAAGGGCAGAGGACACCGCTCTTATAAAGGTTATATATGCCTGTTTATATGTATGGTGACACGTGCGGTGCATATTGAAGCCGTAAGTGATCTCACAGCTCAAGGATTTTTGGCTGCGTTTAAAAGATTTGTTGCTAGACGGGGTCATTGTTCTGATTTATATAGTGACAATGGGACTAATTTTATCGGCGCAGCTCGAGAATTACGGATGTTATTTGACGTTCAGCAATCGACGGTGGGCAAGGAGATAAAAGAAAGTCTTGCCACTAACGGTACTGCATGGCATTTCATTCCTCCTCGGGCTCCAAACTTTGGAGGATTGTGGGAGGCAGCGATAAAATCTGCAAAATTCCATCTTAAAAGGGTGATTGGAAATTCAACCCTCACTTACGAAGAGATGGCCACAGTGTTGGCACAGATAGAGGCGTGTCTTAATTCTAGACCTTTATCACGAATTGAAGGAGATTGTAGTCCGGATTCGATTTTAACTCCGGGTCATTTTCTAATTGGGGAAGCTCTCGTCACTGAACATAACCACTGAACCATAGAGGAAATAATAGTCACGCACAAAAAAACTGCGCACTGTATAACACAGCACAGTGCACCACCACCGGCCGGCCACAATGTGTCAAACACAAAAGAGAACCAATTTGGTGTGATGGTGGACACTGAAAAACATTTTTTCTTTTTATTTCTATATACTTAAATTTCAAAGTCAGCCAGCATGCTTTCTAACACTATGTTCGAACTTTGTGGTCTCGCCCTCTTCTCATATCCATGGAGGGGATTTTTCTATGCAATCTACAGATTTAATAAGGATAACGTAAAACAAAAAAAACCCTTCCTTTCCTAAAAACGTACGGAAGTTTGGATAATTTGATACTATCGATATTCTTTGAAACGACTGAAGGCTGACTGAAGGCCTCAATTCTGTAGTACAACTAAACTAAATTTAAACTATCGCTCGTTTACTGATAGTGCAAGCAAGAAAGAGATAGCTACAATTTTAGTGCTGTTAAATTAGTCTGATTTAAGTTTTCCATATTAATTTAGTCGTGATTTCAAAACATGTTGACTATAAACACGAAGAAAAGCGGCACGTAAACTGATTTGACAGCAGCACATAGCACTAAAATCTTCTTCTTGCCATCTCTTTCTTGCGTGTACTATCAATAAAAGAGCGACAGTTTAAATTTAGTTTAGTCAGTGTACTACAGATTCGAGGCCAATGGCCTCAATAATTGATTAAACATCGAGCTTCTATGCGACAGATATGGATGTGGTGGTAGTTTCCCTTCAGCTCACAAATAGGTAGGTAGGTAGGTAGGTAAGTTCTACAGAAATTAAAAGCAGGAGTAGTTAACCATACTTTTAATATCCACTAGTTAAACATTACACAGCCGCACAGTTTTCACACTCGTAGGTCGCTAGCTAATAGGTTAGAGTTACTGGCCTGAGCACTAGTTATTACACGCAGCACGCGCACAGTCCAGGAGGGCGTTCTAGGTAGATAGATTGGCAGACTATGTGTAGGGGCGTAGCCGTAAGTAGGTAGCTTCGGTATCCCTAGAAGAATTACAAGCACCAGGTAGGTTTTTTAGGTTTGTTGGAGTGGTACGTCCGTGTCGTGCGTCCCCGTGCGTAGCAACCAGCTGTGCCGATCGCGACGAGTCAGTCTTCGAATGTACACAGGTTAAGACATAGTACGCTACCGGTTTGTTTTAGAATTGTCATGCGACCGCTCGCAAAAGCCTTTTTGCCAAGAATATTATAATCGGTTCTGTATTAGTTTAAATTACAATGTTTTTGGATTCGTTTTAAAGTTATTATTATAAACCTATGTAGATAGTTACTCCACCTCGAAAATCGCTTAATTGGCTTTCCCAACATCAGTAACTGCTAAATTACTGATGTGTTGACAAAACATTGTGGTTCAATATGACGCCTCTAGGGATTGACGCCCGATGGCGTGTCATTTAGAACTGACATAGTTCTCTATGTAGAATAACATGTATGTGTTTGTTACATTAAAATGCATTTTGTTACCAGATATTTATATATATTATTATCTACTTCTTAAAAGTAATATGGGGAAGTTTTCAGTCACTAAATAATCGTCTTCAAATATTACAGCCACATTCAGCTCAAATTCTGAAACAAAAAACAGTTACTTTTGAACTTATGAACTCTCGTTGCAAAACTTTGATAATTGGTTGGAAACTGGTTTATATGGGATTTTCTGGACTCAATGAAACTGCGTGGATGTGACACAGAATGAGAAGTATATTTTTCTTTTAAGCGTCGGTAGTTGTACGTTCACTTATAAAACTACCCACTTCAGCTGAGCGAGTGGAATACACCTCAATCCTCCCCTGTTAATTACAACTACCTATATAAACAAGAAATACAAAATAAACTACAATATAACAATCTTAACTAACATATTAAAAAAAATGATCTTTCTTAAGACTTTATCCACGTTTAGTATAGTTTAACACGTGGTAGGTAGACAAGGCATTGCATGGGTACTACCTACCTAATCAATTTCCAGCCCAAACCTGACAACGGGCTTACGCAACCTTTTTGGTGTTTTGTCTACAACTGGTAAGACTGTTTTGGTATCGGGAGGTGCCTTGGATAGTGTTGGTTTTGAACAACTTTCTTTGACCGGAAGATCTGGCACAGAACAGGTGCCTTGGGCGTCCATGGACTCGTTGGAAACGGCTGACGGTTTCGCGATGACGGACTCTGCCTGTGGCGAAGACGGCCTGGACTCGGCGCCGCCGCCCCTATTAGTGTTAGCATCAGAGTCGGTGGGAAACACACATGAGCTCCTCCGTTTCAACTGGTCGATATGCCTATGCTGCGCTGTCGATCCGTCACGCGCTTTGACGGTATAATTGTTCCTACCTAGCCTCTCGATGACTTGCCCGTCTAGCCACTTCGTTTTACCACTAAAATTCCTATACCACACCGAGTCACCTGGACTCAAATTACGAGATCCTCTAGCACATTCAAACGCTTCGCACTCTTTGTTCCTTAATTTACGTCCATGATCAGGCTTTATGATGTCTAAGCGAGTACGTAAACTCCTACCTTGTAACAATCGAGCGGGACTTTCACCTGTCGCACTATGTGGAGTGTTATGATAGACCAACAAATATCTTTGAATCGCTAGCTCTGGATCGATCCCCTCACGGCGAGCTTTCTTTATGACGTTCTTAATTATCTTTACCGCATTTTCTGCGGCCCCGTTCGAGGCAGGGTGATAGGGTGCCGAAAGGAGTTGGTACACTCCATTACCTACTAAAAAGTCTTTAAACTGTTTACTAGTGAATGGAGGCCCGTTATCTGATACAACTTGTTTAGGTATACCCCAACGAGACCAGGACTCACGCAACTTAGATATTGTCACCTCGGCCGTAGTTTTACTCATTTTAAACGCCTCAATCCACTTCGACCTCGCATCGACTGACACAAGATAAGTTTGACCATCAATAGGCCCGAGAAAATCCAGATGGACCCGCTCATAAGGTAAGTGGGGCCACCGCCACGGCGCGGGGGGTGCCGACCGTGGTGCGGGCGCCTCCGCTGCGCACGTAACACACGCGCGACACACCGCTTCTATCGCTTCGTCCAGTCCGGGCCACCACACGTAACTACGGGCGTATGCCTTTGTCTTCACAATGCCCATGTGGGGCTCATGCAGTTCACGCAGTACTGACTGCCTAGACGATGCGGGAACTACAAGCCTATGCCCCCACATGATGCATCCGATTTCAATGTATAACTCATCTTTTCTATTTAAATACGGCTCAAGCTGTTTAATATCGACCGCCTTCGGCCATCCGTTTTCGATGTAGCTATAAACTCGACTCAATATAGGGTCGCGCGTCGTTTCCCGCCTTATCGATTCGCCGTCAAGGAGCATTGCGTTGGTAGCAAAATGTAAATACGTCTGCTCCGGCGGCTCCTCTGCACATTTTTCGAACACCGGCAAACGGGACAGGATATCCGCACCGTTACTATGCGTACCTACATATTCTATATCGAAAGCGTACGCAGAAAGTATCAGCGCCCAGCGCTGCATACGACTCGCAGCCATAGTAGGTATGGACTTGTTAGGTCCAAAAATGCTAACGAGCGGTTTATGATCGGTTTTAAGACGGAATCGCCTACCTAATAGATATTGATGGAACTTTTTGACGCAGTAAACAATAGCCAGCGCCTCACGATGTATCTGCGCGTAGCCTTGTTCCGCCTTTGTAAGTTTCCTAGAAACGTATGCAACGGCGCGCTCTTCCCCGCCCCGCTCGACCTGCGACAGCACACCGCCAATGCCCACCGCGCTCGCATCGCACGTCAGGACTAGCTCGCAGGCCGGGTCGTAGTGCGCCAGCACGCGGCTGCTCATCAGCAGCTGCTTGACGCGCTCGAACACTCGTTGATGCTGACCGCCCCACTGCCACCGTGAACCTTTACGAAGTAGTTCGTGAAGTGGGTGCAAAATACCGCTAAGATTCTGAACGAACCTCGCATAGAAATTTACCATTCCTAAGAACGATCTTAACTCGGAAATTCCATCAGGCCTCGGCATGTCCTTTATGGCGCGGAGTTTCTCTGGATCGGGTCTGATCCCGTTTTTGTCTACGATGTAGCCTAAGTACCTTATTTCTTTAGATAGGAATGAGCATTTCTCAAGTTTTATCTTCAAACCCACTGAACCTAATTTATTCAAAAGGGTTTCTAGCGCTTTTAAATGCGAAGATCTATCCGGTGCGGTGATTATCAAATCATCTGCAAAGCATTGAACATTAGGGATGCTATCTACAATACTACTAACGATCCGTTGGAATATTCCACTACTGGACGATAATCCGTACACGAGCCGATTATACCTGAATAAACCCCTATGGGTATTAATGACGCAGTACTGTTTTGATTCCTCAGAGAGGCAAATTTGATTATAAGCTTGAGACAAATCGATTTTCGTAAATTCCTCCCCTCCAGCTAAATTCGAGAGCAAGTCATCTACTTTTGGCAGCGGATACCTATCGACCATTAGTACGGGATTGAGCGTTACCTTGAAATCGGCACATATACGTAGCCCACCGTCACTCTTGTTGACTAATACCAGCGGCGTCGCCCAGTCCGAGCAGTCGACGGGTTCGATGACCTCATTGCGCAGCATCGCATCGAGCTCAGCGTCGACGCGCTCGCGCAGCGCGTAGGGCACCGGCGCCGCGCCCTCGCGCACCCGCAGCCGAGCGGACCCGCCCGTGTACCGGCCCAGACCATAGCTCCAAACATCCTTATATCTGTCGAGCATTTTATCGATAGCATCTTTATCAAGCTCTATTTTAAAATTATTCGTCACGTTTGGGTATCGTAGGATAGGTAATTGAATTTTTAACTCTGCTAGCCATTGTCTACCTATCAACGATGTCACACCTGTGTCGATAACAAATAGGTCAAGTACCTTTTGATGTCCGTCATATTCTACACAGGTTGTCATACAACCTAACGGTCTAACTTTGGATTTACCATCATAAAATAGGAACACATATTTAGATTTTTCTAGTTTTACGTCACTAAATAATGTTTCATATGTTTTTTTGCTAATACATGAACCCGACGTTCCAGTGTCTACTTCCATCTTCAATTTACGGCCATTAACTAGAAGGTCGAGACTCACCGGTGTGTAGTGGCCTAATGACATCTGAAACATCGGTTCCTCGATCTCTCGGTCCGAGGCTGAGCTATCGCAGCTGTCGTCCGCTGCTGGACGCACATAATGCGCCTCCTGGTTCCATCCGCCTCCGCCACCGCCGCACTTGTTATCCGCCCCCTTGGCGTTCATCTTAGAAGCGTCTTTATATGGGCACACCCGCTTTAAGTGGCCTTTGTTTCTGCAACTACTGCACACGAAGTTTTTGAATCGGCACCCGTCTACCTGATGCTGACCACCACACGCCTTACAGACAGCTCGTCTCGATGGACCCGCTGCGGTGCTCCGCGCTGAGCTGCTGTACCGCGCAGCAGTGCCGCGCGCGGCTGTCGTCGTGCGAAGCGTGTGCACCGAGCTTGCTACGCCGTTCACCCCGCTGCTCAATGTCGCCGACGAGTCTACAGCTGCCGCATCTCTTTCCGCAGCTTCTAGGGACGTCGCTAAGGATAACGCTTTTGCATATGTTAGATCCGGTTCTGAAAACAGTCTCTGGCGTATCAGATCACTGTTGACTCCGCATACAAACTGATCACGTAGATTATCCGTCAACGTATCCTTGAATTCACAGTCCTTTGCTAGTTTCTTCAATGTAGCCAAATACTGGACTATGCTCTCGCCAGCCGCTTGCCGCCTCTGCCGAAATCTGTACCGCTCCACCATTATGGATGGCTTGGGTTGCAAATGTTCTCGCACGAGCGTAACCAACTCATCGTAGGTGAGGTCTGTAGGTTTCTTTGGATTCGCCAAGTTCACCATTAGTTCAAATATATCCTCACCAACCAATGAAATTAAGGTCGGTAGCTTGAGATCTTCCTTGATATCGTTCGCACGGAAATACATGTCGACACGTCCACAGTACAAAGTCCAGTTCCCAGTATTTATATCAAATTCTTTTATTTTTCCGACACCCATTATTGTTGATTACTTTATGGTCCTTGGTAAGTGTTTGCACGCACAATTTGGTTTCACAATCGTCGCCAATGGTTTATATGGGATTTTCTGGACTCAATGAAACTGCGTGGATGTGACACAGAATGAGAAGTATATTTTTCTTTTAAGCGTCGGTAGTTGTACGTTCACTTATAAAACTACCCACTTCAGCTGAGCGAGTGGAATACACCTCAGAAACGAACTTTGGTTCAAAGTCCTAATCAATAAACGTAACTCTATGGTCCTCTCATAACGGAAACTAAGATGAAGGCATCATTTGCTGGTATAGGTAGGTAGGTAAACCCTCTCTTCCGTAAATCAATCGCTTTAGCAGCATGCTAAAAGTTGCCAGCCTCTATACTTTGTACTATACAAAGGATAGAGTTAAAAAAGGTTAAAAAAGGTCAAGGCTAGATTTAGCGACTTGTTAAGTTAGCATGTGATTATGAAACAGAGGACTAGATACTTAATTAGTATGTTAGTGACCTATCTTGAAGTTGACGGTGGTGGTGGTGGGGCAGGTGAAGAGCCGCGGCAGCACCATGTGGATGGGGATGTCTCTCGCGCGCCGCACCTCGCCCTCGCCGATCTGAATGTTCTGGATTTCCGTTGCTGCAACAAATACACAGGTTTTTGATAAACAACGATATCAAATGCATGTAAGTTCAATAGATGACGCTAATTTAGTTTGTTTTTAAATTTCGGGGAAAACGAAGCAAATGTTATCAATGGTAATTTGGTTTTTAAAAACTTGAAGCAAACGCACTTTCACACCCCCATTTCTCACCCTTATAATGTAAAAAATTCCCATTTTCAAGTTAACAAAACCCATAAAAACTTTTACCCCTAATTCTCCCCCCTTTCTAATGTTCATGTTTCTAACATCAAAGAACAAAGACTTTCATACAAAGTTTCTCTCCCCATTTTATTATAAAATAAACCTTAATAGATTTGGCTGTGCGTTGATAGATCAGTCAGTCAGTCAGTCAGGACAAACGATTTTATAAGTAGGTATATCTTTAAAGTACAGTCTACCAAGGTTTTTTTCTTTCGATTCCTCACGACAGAAGCACTAGAAGAATCGGTTACAAATTGAGCTTTTTTATAATTTTGATGATAAGGTGATACATGGTTTTCGTAAAATTTCATAGCAATTAATATTATTTTGATGACCTCTGTGGCGCAGTGGGCGAAGGCCTGCCTGAGACTCTGGGTTGATTCCAGCCGCGGGACAAATTTTTGTATGATCTGCAAATATTAGTCTCGGACCTAGGTGTTTTCAATGTATAAATTATATTACAAAAAAAGTTTATAAGTCGTAAATCAGTCACATAGTTTCTATAACCTGCTTACTTTGGAACCAGATGATGATGTGTAAAAAAATGTCCAGCATCATTATTATTATTATTATTCAAACAGAATGATTAATTATTTATCTCACAAGGTAAGTACACATTCTTAATAAGGCAACAATGATAAATTGATTCGTGACAAGTAAGAATTCCAACTAAGAATTATTTTTACTTAGTTGGAGCAAGTTCTGTCCCAAGGTGTTTTGCTGTCCAAATAATCAGATATTTTATTACAAGCTTAAGTGTTTTTTTGCCACAGAAACATACACACATTAACTTTATTAAGAGTTGTTGTGGCTTGGCCCTGGCTACCCACCGTCTCTGGAGTACCCTTCAGCGCAGCCGCAAGTCTCGACGCGCACCAGCTGCAGCTCTATCGACCGGATCGGCGCCAGGCACTCATCTACACGAATCTGAAACAATCAGTACAGTTACGTTCAGTATAACTAGGCAGATACTATTTAGTTCATCCATTACACAGACATAATAATATTGTTACGAGCTAGGGTTCGGGATAAAATAATTAAGTCCAATTAAACACCAAAATTAACACTGTATTAATAAATCACTCAATACAAATGACAACAAAACAAATAACACAACTAAACTACACAATTAAAATAAAAACACTAAATCACTGTATCACTTGGTACAACACTAGCGCAACTGTCACAATACTGCGCATCGCTCTCGAATCACTTCCAATAATTCACTTTCCAATCTTGAAAAGAAACTGACTTTACCGGCCGCTTGCCGCGCTTATATATCTCGTAACACGTCTCTTCCAGAACAATCTAGTAGGAGGCGTGGCCATCACACTGTCTCACTTCGCTCCGCTCCGTCTCGTACCGTCGCAAACGTTCTGGAAATTACCGTCCTTTTCTAGCGCGGTTTGTGCCAGTCGATACTAGATGGCGGTAATAAGTAGTGCGTCCATTTGATAAGAGATGGCGCTAGCGTACCGTAGTTAGCTAGGCCGCGCTTGTCACAATATATCGATGGTTCTTACCTAAGGCCATGGTTAAACTTCCTTTGCAAAAAGACAGTACATATTTTATGTGAATCGTCTCAAATTAATAATATTATACATAATTGTTTAGACCTTTATTTACAAACAATTTTAAACTGCAAAAAGACCCTTACCAACTGGATGAAGACCGAAAGCTATAACGAAATAGAGGACATCGTACACACAATAACATTATAATAAATAAAATAATAAATAATGCTGGACAATCCACACAGCATCATCTAGCCCCAAGCTAAGCAGAGCTTGTGTTATGGGTACTAGATGACTGATATACTTAATACAATACATTACATAGATAGATATTTTTTTTTATTATACATAGAAAATACCCAGAACACCCGAAACAAATATTTGCAGATCATACAAACATTTGTCCCAGGGCGGGAATCGAACCCGCAACCTCCTGTGTCGCAGGCGGACCTTCGCCCACCGCGCCACATCGGTCGTCAATACGGGAGTAAACGGAAACTCCAAACCCTGTAAGCACTAATCTATAAGTAACAGAAATAAATATTTATATTGAGAAACGCGTCGTTTTTAATATACATTTCTGTAAAAGTTTACTCTACACTCATATTATAAAGAGGTAAAGTTTGTAAGTTTGGATATAATCTCCAAAACTAATCAAGTGATAAAAAAAAAGTTAACTAACATTTACCTAGAATGGACCTTCAGGGTGGACATAAGCTGTACGGTAAAATAGAAGGGTTTTTTGTGGAGTTGCAATATTGCAATGTAAGTCAACGAAAAAAACAGTCAAAAAAATGCATTTCTTATGAATGCTGCCTTAGCAGTAAGAGCTACTTTTCAATGGCTATTGTTTATTCAAGTAACACATTGGCAAAGTCATGGGCAGTAGCTAGTGCCTTAAACATGCATGAACGGCTTGAGAAATTAGCAGCAGTAGAAAATAATAAAATGAAAGCAGCAGTGCAGGTACCTTCCCAGTGATGGGTTTGTCCAGCGGACAGACTGTGGAGTGTATCTCAGCATAGATTTGGAAATGGGGCATGTTTGACCGCGCCGGCGCCGTGCCGCTCCCCGCACCTCCCCCCGCGCCGCCCGCCCTGATGGATGCTGGCGTGATCTCGCAACGGACTGGCTTTATGGGAGCCGACTCTACCTGAATTATAAGTCATGATTTTTTGAAACTGGTTCTTTATAACTTATCACTAAAGAGTTTAACTTAGATTTTTTTTTTCTTGGTGGAAACAACACTGTCCATTATTATCCATCTGTCTGTGTCCAATATTATGTGTCAGTATTGAGATTCCAATATGTGTCTGTGTCCAATATGATTTCTACGAAACAACATCCAGAAGTATGCAGTATTTATTGATTAAATAACAGTTACTATGCAGTCCATGGCAGTCACCTTAGGAATCATACTTTTTGGGTATAACACACTCTTTGCGTCACTTCGCGAAAAGTTTAAAGAAATAAATATAATGACATTCCATTGTCAATACATTTATGAAAATCTGATGTATGTTCACAAAAATATTAATTTGTTTAAGAAAAAAAGCGATAATCACAATGTTAATACTAGAAATAAAGATAAACTCGCTGTTGCCACTTGTAGACTCCATAAAGTTGGTAAATCGTTTAAAGGGCACGGTGTACGCTATTATAACAAACTCCCAAGAGATATACAAAAATTATCAATTAACAAATTTAAAAACGTAATTAAACATAAGCTTTATAAAAAGGCATACTATAAAATATCTGATTATTTAGATGACAAAAACTCTTGGGATTGAAAATGCTCCAACTCGAACCTATTGTTTTGTAAAAGGATCATTAAAAAGAATAACCAGCCTTTTTCTTGCCTTTCTTTCCTGGCTTGGTCGCGGAGGAACAGGCACCTAGATAAAAACCGACGTTTCAAAGTGGTCCTTGTGATTTTATTGAATAAATGAATTTTGACTTTGACTTTGATATTTTTCTGATTTTGTGGTTCATTTAGTAGTAGTATAGCAGAGATCCTTACCGGTTTACTTTGAACAAAGAACTGACAGCTTGCATTCAGTGGCTTGTTCAAGAAAGATCTCTTCATACTGCACTTGAGCACATACATGATATTCACAAAAACCCCATGGTAGGTCTCCAGCAAGCCCGGGTACCCGGGGGACACAGCCTGTCGTGCTCGCAATGGCATCTCAAACGGGATCTCTGTCGTGCCTGCTGGAATTTTACCAGGTGGAGCTAATTCTATTACTGTGTTGAGTAGGCTTATAGGCTGTAAAAAATGATAATTGCTATGGATATTATGATGGCTGTACTATGATCCTAATGATCTCTAAAAAAAAATTGATAAAACTTGCAAAGTGTGAGTTTCTTACTTGTGTTAAGAATCCACACGACCACAAAATAGTTGCAGAATAAAAAGCTTTTTGGTACATAAACATAAACAAACTAGTTGATTTTTTATTATTAATAAAATATAATAAACACAGAGCAGCAAAGTAGGGATTTGTTGGCACCCTTTGTGTATGGAACACAAAAACGGTAGTACCTTAATGCTGTTGGAGAATGCCTCGAATATTCCCACATTCTTGGAGCTGACCTGCAGGTTCACGTAGCCCTCCATGCCGAGGCTGAGCCCCTCGTGCCGCACCTCTCCGCTGCTCTCTACGATCACTACACCCGCAATGCTCTCCTGCAACCATGCAGGACCTACCTAGTTAACGGTAACTGAGGCGTGTACCTCATGTCGACACCATTTACATGTCAGTTTACCTACATACATATTTTTTCTAGACGGTTAAGTAATTTTTACACGGACACCTAGCTCTCCTTGGTTGATCAGGCATCAGATGAGTAGTACTAGTTTTGGGTGAACAAGGAAATACGGCCCTAGCACCGTATATTGATTGCTATGTTTTCAAAGCAGTTGTGACAAAATTGACTTACCCCTTCATGATAAACTTTGTTGACACGTTTTAAACTAATTTCTAGATTCGTAGACATCGCAAGTACAAAAAAAACGTAAAACTATTGCTATACAATCGTTTTTGTTTGTTATTATTTTCGATCAGCTGAGCGTTAACCACAGATTAATAAATTTTGTGGCGTTTACACTTATTATATTGTGTATTTGTTGTCAAGTTCCACCTTCCTGTATTAAAAAGTACTCTGTGGTTTCGCCTACATACTACAGCCTTACTAGAGATGCTAACGCATCCTACAATAAGTACTGCTATGAATATGAGGTGGTAGTTAAATATAACAATAAGAAAAATTGCGTATATACGACAGTCAGTCGATGACGAACGTTTGACAAGTCAAATGATTAGAAGAGTAGAGAAAATATAGGGCGCAACTAGTCTACTTTTACTATTATTAAGACTTATTTGTCAAACACTGAAACTGTAAAATCATTAAAATATATCATAATTGTGTTTATTAAGATAATGAGAATTCTTCAATATGGCCATAGACTAAGGTCTTGTAATTTGAGTTGTCAGACGTTTACACCAAGTCAATTGACATTAATGGGGCATGATGACCATTAGCAATCCAGGATCTTTGGTTCATAGCAAAGACTCCGATCTTCTTTGATGAGTTTTTGCTTTCATGCTACTACAAATAATCATGATCTTAAAAAAACTGTTATATTTAGTGACTCACTTAGTTCATTACAATCACTAACAAGGTATCCATTTTGTTCTAAAAATTACCCTCTTATATCGGAAGCTAGAGACAAACTTTTAAAGTGTAAAAACAGAGGCCTGTTAGTTCATTTTGTATGGATACCTAGCCATTGCGGTATTGTAGGCAACACCTATGCTGACAAATTGGCCAACGAGGCTGTGGAGTGTGGAGACATCTTTCCTTATCAAAATTATTCCCATGATATTCTTGCTCTTCCCAAGGTTTATCTCAAAAATTCTTGGGATAAAGCTTGGGACAATTCTGGTTGTTATAAAGGTAAATATTACAAATACATACAAAAATCTATTCCAACAAAGCCTTGGTTTTTTAAAATGAAACTTAGTAAACGTGCGACTACAGTTTTAATCCGAATGCGTTTGGGGCACTTATGCACCCCAGCTCATCTTGCTCGTATAAAAGTTATTTCTGATCCAAATTGTGCCTGCGGAGATGAATTGGGTGACCTTAATCACATAATCTTTGCCTGCAAATTGTATGATCATGCCTCTTTATTTCATGATCTCATTTCCTCTCATGTTCTTCTTCCTTAGATCCTGATATATATTTTTCCTTAGCTTCTTTCATATGCATTAATAAAATTAACCTGTAATATATTATATCCATAAACTCCGCTGATCCTTATCCTAATCCTTTTAATCTCCGTATCGTTTAAATTTATAAATATTTGTAATGTATCCCTAATTTTTATTAAAAAAAAAAATGTTAAGCTTTAATTAAGTTACATAAACCGCACCATCGCTAGAAAATGGCAAATGCCGAAAGTGGCAACGCCAAGAGATGAAGAAAAAAAAAAAAAAAATCATAGTCAAAGATCTTTGGATTCCACCAAACCAGGGACGTTTTTAATTTTGGCAACATTTATGTCCTGCCAAATCCAGTTGTACTGACGAATTTCACCTTTGTTGAATGTATGTTCGTTGAATATTTGAACCTTATTTTAGGTAGGAATAAGCATGTAATTGGATTTCTGTTCCACTACACTACGACACAACTTTTTTTATTCTTGTTATGAATGAAATGAAAACAAATCAAATTAAAATTCAGTTGAAAAGAAATGTCCGTTTGTGGCGGTCGTATGTGAATTTGTTTTGTTATTTTGATTACGAGTTTATTTAATTTAAATCGATTGTTAATATTTAAATAGTGCGCTATTAGTTTTAATAGTGTTATCTAATTTCATGTGTGTATATTGTGCGTGGTTTTCGTGAGTGTTGTTCGAACAGGTGATGCCGATAAGGGCTCTCCGAATGGATCGATATCGGTGACTTTGCGTCGCTATTGTGGTAAAAGCACCGAGAACAGGGGTGCTTCGAAGATGGAGAAGTCAGCTCGACCGCGGACGGCGCTCAACGAGTGTGTCAAGGTGGTGGTGCGCTGCCGACCGCTTGCTGAGAAGGAGAAGAACGAGGGCCATGAAGAGGTAAGCAACGGAGCCTCCATTCATGCTGTTGATACGAGGCGCTGGGGCTGCGCACACTGCGCACACTCAGTGCCTCCACTCAGAGCTTGTATCACAACATTTGAATACACATTGTGCTCATTTTTATAACACGCAAATGTAATTTTGAGATTGTCAGATGATAAAAATTGATCTCAGCTGCGCTCGAAGCAAATATAGTGATTAATGAATTACACCATAATTTTAAAATGTTTAATTAATTATTATTGATCAGGGATCTCACTCCACCTGCAATTAAAACTGGATTTGTTGTATACATTTTTTATTTCAGATCCATCTCTCATTTTGCAATCCTACCTTCATCTAGAAAAAACACAGCAATGTAGTAGTAACTCTTCAAGTAGGTACCTGCGCTAATTCAATATTACTATCATTTCAATTTGGAAATGAGGTGAACAAACTCTTTAGATTATCTCTTATCATGAAAACAAAGATGTCTACTTCCATTTGTTCTCCCACTCTGTAAAACAAATTGTGCAATGGATTAAATTAAACAATTCTGCCCTATTAATGGCTTCATACAAAAAAAAACAAACAATGATCAATATTGTGCATTCCTGTCTCATTTTACATAATATTTATTTGTTTCTGGATGATTGCCCCAAACAGGGCTTCACCATCTATGTCACACATAGATCTATCTCAAATAGACATATCCTGTTTGTTTCCAAAAGTTTTCAGTAGGCACTTACATTACAATCTCTTTTACTAGGGCAGAAGGAAAGGCTATTGCTGTGCTGTTCCTAATCAAAAGTTGAAACTCTCATCTAGTCTAATTATATTTGTAAAACTCTATTAATTGGGTTACATGTGTTATATCATAATATGTGATTCACATTATATTTGCTTTGCTCTTCCCCTGTCTTCCCTGCTTCATTTAGGAAAATAACTATTATTTTGAGTTTTCCTGGACTGCTTGTAATGAGCAATGATTCTGCCTAAATTAAGCTATTTGGCAGTGTGAGTGCCAAATTAACTTTTAAAAAACTTCTTGAATTTTTGAAATTAGTTTTTGAGATAAATATTAAATTTCTATAGTCTTTCAATCTATGGAGTATTAAAAGGCCAAGTGCTCTCCCAGCTAAAAAGTACCTTAGATCACATATTCTTTACGAATACAAGGTAAAACTAACATCTGTTTATTTATTTGAGCAATTTGAGTCATTTGTTTGTGTAATGTTTACACAGTGACATAATCATCAACAGATAAGGAATTCTTTTGTTTTCTATTTTTATTTACAAGATGAAATAATGAGTCAGCATCTCCTTATCTTTGGCTTGTCTGAGATTACATAATAGTTTCTACTTACCCAGGACCCAGATCAACAGTTCAACAGAAAACATACAAAAATGTGAATTCTCCTGTAACCTACATTACTTGCTGCAAACCATTTTTTTTAGTTTGGTAAAGAAAATAAAAGTTAACTTGAGTCGCCACAGCCTTGATTCTTGGAGACAGCTCTCGAAAAACTTGCATCCATTTATTTAATTTAATAAATAATTATGCAATAAATAAATAATGAACCTCTAATCTCTGCCTAATTTTAAATGAGTATTCTATTTTCGAAGTTGGTAGAATCAGATAATTTCATAAATACTTATTTGTTTATAAAAGCCTCAATGTAACCACCCTTGTGACCTTTTAACTTAACAATTTAACCCCCCTCGGCAACTGTTTTAGTAAACTGTGCTCTTGGTCTTGCATCGCCCGCTCTGATGCTGCCACTGCTGGGACGCAGGTTGTTTGAGCATCAACATTGCAGATAGATGCATCTGCAGTGTTGGTTCATGGGCATTCCGATCTCGTTCACCGTTCCAAGACATACTGGACTTGAAGGCACTAATTCATTGGTGCTCGTCTGTTTGCTTTTGCTCGGGTGACTCCCGGCGCGCGTTCCGCAGCAAATGCCCCCCAGGAATACCTGCAGAAAATGTTGTTTCCGTAGCGGGAAACGAACTCGCACCTCCAGCGTCTCAGCCGGATACTCGGCCCCGCCTCGCTATCGAGGTAGTTTTAATAGCTAGTGCTTTCATAGATCGTTCGAATATTGTTTCAGCTAGTGCGTGTCTTCAATTTGTAAGGCTACGAGTGCCTAGGTCCCTGTTGATAAGCTTTTACCCATCTTTATTCCTATCGTGAACTTGACTATTCATATTGTAAAACGGGAATTTTCACGTATCGCACTATCGGTGAAGGCACCGACTAAGTTTCGACTCATTCCGAGAGCCTTCATCAGGGTGAGTGATCGCGACTTTCTCCCTCCGCGTCGCATCGAAACTTAGTCGGTGCCTTCACCGATAGTGCGGTACGTGAAAATTTTACCCATCTGCTCCAAGGTTCACCGAAATTATAAGGGTTATCAAAGCGTAGTAGTTAATCAAAGTCAAAGTCAAAGTCAATAGGTTTTTATTCATTGAAATCACAAGGATCATATAGAAACGTCAACTTAAAAACTATACGTGAATCTAAAATGTTAAAGTGAATTTACGCCGGTTCCTCGCGCGCGACCAAGCATAGAAGAATAATTACATAATTAGTATTTCTAGAGCTGAACTCGCTCAGGAGGGTACCCACCTACCTATTCAATAGGTACTGTATTTGTAAGTGCTAGTACTTAGTAAGCCTGGCATTTTAATGAACATTCTATATGTACCTAGGTGAACGATAATGCCCATTTGCTGCAAGTCCGTATAAGGCATTCCCGCGCGAACGAGCGCCAAGAACCTCCTAGATCCATTTGCCCTTCATCAATACGTAACTAACTTATTTGTAGTGATTGCCTCGATTAATAATCAAATGATTTTTATGATTGAAAATCATTTGATAAATAATAGTGTCAACCCCGACTATATTTGCTGACAATTGGAAAGATCTCATGTTCTGCTTGAGGTACTGCGAGAATGCAGTATGAATGGTCTTCTAGTCATATAAGTATGTATTGTCACTAATAAGGTTATCTATTATTGTATCTAATTTATTGTGTGTGTAGGTAGGTATTGAATAATTATTTGATGTTGATTTTTATCACATTTTATGAAATTTTTGACATTGATGTAATTCGACTTTATGAAATTAATGTTATCGGTTGACCCTTATTGATTAATAATAAATAATTCTCGACCCTAGCTTGTATGCTTAAACATAGATTAGGTCGAGATACAGATCCTCTATTGTGTCAGGAATCCCAGAAGTCCTAAAACATCTAATCAGATTAAAACACAAACAATCATACTAAACAGTTAGGCTACTAACGAATAAATAATTGATTTGATTTGTTTTGATAAGGTTTTTGCCAAATTTTAGAGATGTCACATCTGATGATGATGAGAGGTATGATAACATCCTTATTGTTAGTCTGGTTCTAGAAAGCAATCTATCGGGCCAGCTTCAGATTGAAGTTCGATTGACACCTAACGTTTTGAGCTTTTCAACTTTTTCATTTTAACTTAAATACCCGTCTACATTTTTTTACTGCAGTGAAACCATTAGCGGTTTCAGACGGACGGCAATTGGAATACAGATTTGAAATCGACCTTCGTTAGTCCAAGACTTACGATGAATGTTTCACAATAATAGCTTCTTTTACCGAACACATTACGTTGCTCACGAAAACACCAGGCTTTTTGGCAATTTGTGTGTTGCCTATTATGTCTGATCATCAAGATGCCATTAAGATTAAGACTAGATGGCTTGTAGAGGAACCTGGTCGCACCAAACTTTACGGCCGGTTATTTACGGAGCTGCATTCGAAGTGCCTTGATGCCTGATCTCAAACCTGCCGTAGCTATAACTTGCGACTGCAATACGAGTAGGTACAATTAGTCAAATAAAAAAATAGCAAGTAAGATGTTGATCTATCTTTAGATTTCAATTATCACTTACAGTATTCAGTTTATGGATGTCTTTGGTATAAATACGAATGACAAGCGATTAACGTAATTTACCTCACGCAGAGAACCGACAACTCACTCACTGCAAATAATGTAGAGTACAGACATCTGGCGGTAACCGTTTAGGGCATAGCCTGATACTTACTTCGGTAGAGGCATACTTAATTGTTTCTATCTAGCTCTAGAATAGAGCCGTTGTTTCAATACAATGATTTATCTAAGGTATAGATCTTAGTAAGTTGTAAACTAGAGATATGTGCGATGCTGCGGATGCGGACCTGATAGTCTTCGATTCATTCTTTGAATTCTCTATGTGGGGGTGTGTTCGATGCCAGTTAATGGCCAGTGGTCTTTGTTTCTTGCAAACGATGATTGTGTAGAAAGGAGAATTGTCGGCAGATTAGCAGAAAAAGAGAACTAGGATGTGTCTCAGCCGGCTAGTCGCCACGGAGGTCGTCACATACCATCGAGACAACTATTTTACCTCGAAGTTACCTCATACCTATCTCCATAAACTATCATTGGAAATCCGTGCAAGGGGGGTGGATTAGATTCCTGCTGCGGGACAAATGTATGCATGTTCTGCAGATATTTGTTTTATAAATATACCTGCGGTTGGTAAAAGCGGAGACCCTAAAGCAATATTAATTTAGGTATCTACAGATAACCAACGCATACGGGACTTGTACCCAAATTGCTCAAACAAAAGAATATTATCATAGGAAATTCTGTTCCGCAAACAAGTTATTTCCATAAGAATAACTAGGCTCATAGGGGTTCAATGGCTGTATGACACAAAAGATATCAGCTGAAAGCGGGCGCTGCGCCCTAGTGTAGTGCAATCTGTCTGCGCGCGCGCGTGCGCAACTACCCGTGAAAACCGTCGTGTCAGGTTTCTTTTCATGACGCATGCCGGGGATACGACTCGAACAATCTTGTTCTTGTTGAATTCAATCTAGTTCTAGTTGAGGCTGAACAATTAAACAACGTGATCCATTCGAAACCGTTCCTTATATCAAGGCCTAGGTTTTGTGTCTTATGGCTGTACTATCCAAGGCCCAATTATTATCATTTATTACTTTCACTATCACCCAGTTGACCTATTTGGCTTTGGTCCCCCGAGTTAACTCTTCATCAGTTTACGGCTCCCCCAAATAGCTGCGTCACATATATTATAATACTATTGAACTGGTCTGTGATACTATGCACTACGTTATAATATCTGTGTAATTTTTCGTGTAATATTGAAATCCGATTTGTAAAATGATTTGACTCGGCTTAGAATTATTTATTTCAAAAAAATGGTAAACCTATAGCCTAGTATGAAATCTAAATCGATCCAGCCGTTATTATTAGCATCCTAAAAAAAATAGCAAACAATTATGCATGTCTGATGTAATGTCCTTAATATGTAATTATACATACCCCAGGACGAAATCTGTCTTAGTTATTAAGTACTAATCCTTTTCTTAAGCTTACTAATACTTTGGGATTATGTTGTCTGAATAAAAAACGTTATTATTGTTATTAAACATCCTAACTTTGATATTTATAATAAAAGTAGGATCAAGATAGTACAGGATATGTGTCAGTTGATGATGAGTGCGATAAACATATATATCAGATGAACGAATCTCAACGCTTCGTTAATCTTTGCAGCTAGTTACACGCTCGCTATACCCATTATAACCACAAAATACAACATATTACCTTCAAAAATCATTGTTTCGAAGTAGACTATTTACATAATTTAGTATTGTACTCGTTCGCTTGTAAATATCGTGGGTGCAATAATTATGATTTACGCAAACATAGAAATAGAAAGTGTGATGTGTCAGGAATTCAAGAACAATGTTGCGGGTTTCAGTAGGTTGAAGCATTGTTTTCGTGGCTACATTGCAGTGTGGGGGTGGATGGATATCAATCAATGGTCGTTTCAAAGTTTTATAAGTTTTACCATTTCTTCCTACATACCTAAGAAGTAGTAGAACTTCTTGAAAAAGAGCTCGTCCGGGGAAATAATACCTGCATATCTATTTCTGCCGCCATACAGTGACGCTCGTATTGCTGTGCTCCAGTTTGAAAGGTATGGGTGCCGCTGAACCTTCAGGGACATGAGACTTTTCACCCGTTATGTCTCACGGACGGCAACACGCGAGTGATATCTCTGATGTTACTGGCGTCCATAGTTACGGTTATCGCTTAAGATCAGGTGGGCCGCATGCTTTTTGGCACTGTAGTTGTATAACAAAAAAAACTTAGGATAATATTCAAACTCTAGGTGAAGAGACAGAAGCATCGCGAGCAAACGTGGTACGAGCGCCTGTCCACCAAGGCAGCGCCGCAGATAGACAGCAATAAGGTCGAAGCCCCCACCCAGGTCTGATGGTCCAACTATTCACTGACACGGTTCTCGGCTCACTGGGAATTGGATAATAGCACTAACGGAGATGTGGATTCGGGACGCGGGAAGCGAGAGTTACTGCCTGCTCTGTTGGGATGTGCTGTGCAAACGCAAACACATGGAATGTTATGTTTTTTTTTTCATATAAATTCAGAGACCGCGATGGTCTGAATATTTCCATTAATTTAATAAAACCTTTGTTAAAAACCGATGAACCTGATTGAATTTATTCAACTCTTTAGATTAATTATCTTCTAACCTCGGTTCCTCGGACAGTTTAATTCTATTTTGGTTGTTCTCCAACAATTGAATCCCTAGTTCATTTGCACAGCACAACTCCAAATGTAACTTTATATTATATATTCTATATTAAAATCGGCTTACTAATACGATGATTATGCTCAGTTCGAGTTGGTGGTGGAAGCTTAATCATTCACTTCAAGGAAACATCGCTCATGCGAGCCGATACGAATTATCGCGTCTAACTTGCATTGCTACTGATTTATTGGTGCATCCATTCGGTAAAACAGTAGCCAGCGTAGCTAATTTTTGTTATATACTAAAGTTCTCAAAGAGGCCATAATTGATAGAAAATCCTGTTAGATCCCATAAGATGTATCCCTAAGTGTTTGGCCTAATGGCAACAAATGTCCGAAATAATCGAAACTTTGAAATATTGAGAAACATAAGTTTGAAAACTGATCTTTGTCTGTCAGAATAATAGAGTATGATTTACAAATTCAGGGCATTTCATAAATCTGTAGCTTGAATATCATTAATCATTCACTCGCATCCAAATACACAAACCAATCAATAAATCTTCTAGTGTTAAGGGTACAACTCACCCCACCTAAAATTAACAACTCACCGCAGTACAAAGGATAAGGGACGTATAAGAAACCGCTGAACAACTAACAACCACCTAGAGCCACTCCAGGTATAGCAGTTACGCTGAGTCACGCTTCTAACTTTGGTGGTTGAACTATACGCCAATGGTGGCGCTGTCAATCCGCATCATTTTGATGCAATTTCCTCATGTATTTCTTAATGTCCAGGTGGTGAAGGTGTGGCCTGAACGCGGCGCCGTTCAAGTCTACAACCCGAAGGGACAGGACAAGTTATTTACATACGATGCCGCCTACGACTGCTCCTCCGACACGCAGGCCATCTACGATGAAATGGTGAGTTGATCTTAGAATTATATGTAATGCGAGGGGAATTTCTTTTCTGTCTCCATTGTTTTTGTGGACCAACGTAGCGAATATAACTTTTCGATGTTAAAGTAATTGAGTATGCAATTTATCTTTATCTTTTTTTGACCGTAGGTTGCTTATTGTAACAATCCATGTTCTACATGCTACATGCTAATTATACTCTCGTGTTGCATTCTCGTTCACTACCATTCATAATAATTTAAATTCGTTGTTTAGTAATATACTGAAGTTCGCATTGTTTTCCTTTATCGATCTGCGAGTTTATTAGTTCTTTCATTTTATGAGTTATTGTTTTGCCATTCATAGAAATTTAAGTCGTATCGCTACTGTGAGCTTTATCGCTCATGACTTCTAAAAACTTTTTTGTATTGAGTTTTGGCACCCGCTGAGTGTTTTTTTTTTGTTTACGTCATCCGTGCGATGAAGAACTATTTGCCTCTGAGATAAAAATATTTCGCTGTATGCATCGTTCAAGGTTAGGTCTCTCTAGGACTCAGTATTTTGAGCTACTATATTTTTATTTACTTTCTAGTAGGTATCTAAACCAAGACGCATAAATTCGGGCACATTAATCTGAAGTGAAGTGTGTAATGTGCTAGTTGCGTGTCGGCATTACGCATACACATGCGGCAGTAGCTGGTTACTCGTATGTTGTCATATTGTTGCCACTCTGCCTACGTACCTGCCATGTCATGCGCAAATTTACATGAATTTCTGACAAAAATCTTACAAAACCAACTATGCTGTATTTTCATGAGTCTAGCTAGGGCACATTTAAAAAGCGCTATTTTACTAAAATTGGTTGAAATGGGGCATTATATTTTGTTTTTTTCTTGAATTTATGCTTTTTTATTTTGTTTATTCTCGATACATTGTGTTATGTTTGTCTTTTGCGAAATCCCCAAATATTCTGTGATGACTTACCAGACAGATGCAGTTTTATTGGCGTGTTAAGTAGGTAATTGGTCGTCACGCGTGATACATTAATTTAAGCATGAAGCGGTGTTCGTCGCGCGAATGCTATTGCATCGACAATATTAACACTCAAATTAAAAAAAAATCTTGATTTATATCCATGAAAGACGATATAAATCTTCCACTCTCTCTTACATTCTGTTCTGAAATAAACAAAAACTTAAATCACCTCTTTACTCTCATTCTATTGGCCACACAAAATGTTTTGTAATAGAATAAAATCAGTTGATATCACTAGATAGATTACAAAATTACATATAACCGGAGGTCGTACGCAAACAGTTGCAGAAACAAAAAAACTACGAGTAATTGCAGTCTTGCTTACAAACAATACAAATTCGTTTATAAGTCTTATCATCATTTTCAATAAACGATCTTTGCTCCACCTAATGTTTTATATCTTGATGAGCCCCGATTAGTCATGGCTTTGTTCCGTGTTGATTACACCTGTCTTGTACATTAATAATTGCTTTTGCTGTACAAAATTCATCATTATTTACCTCCTCCAGTAACTTTGCATAGTGCTCTATCACTGAACTTGGCATTGACACCTACACTTCTACGAATCTCGTAAACGTCTTCGAATAGAGCTTTGACTAATCATGCATCATTAATGGTGTTGTTGAGCTGGAGTGGCACGTTATTGATTGACCAATTAGTTTTAAACTTGACACTGCTTTACTCAAGATCATCAACGAAGGGGCTTGTTTAGTTCAAAATTTTAAAATTTTTTGTTGTTAGAGGTGGAGTTAGATACTAGGGGCCTTACATAAAAAGATTAATAAAGATTTGATTAACTAAACGAACACCTATTACAATCAGATTGATTACACTCCGAGAACCTCGTGTCTAGACAAACCTAGCCTAGGTTTTAAGATATTACTAGCACATTATCTCGAATCTATTTATCTAAACGACTGTTTAAAATCTTTATAAGTAAAGGGCTTAGGTAAAAAGATAGGTTAGGTATAACTTATACATGATCGATCGATAGTTTGAACTTGACACAGCCCACACGTGCGACTTTGCAACTTGAATGCACACACGGAAGGAATCACTTGTACTCGTACAAAGCGCATCCCACGCGGTACCAGCAGGTGCTGTTGAACAAGTCGTGTCCTCAGTACCTCCATCTCACTTCCAAATTCTCACCTCGGCTCGATCACCAAGGTCTTGTTTTTCCACCGATCCGTGATTCAGCCAGGCTGTGGGCGAAGCGGCCTCCACACGCTATGGGTCGGATTAATGGAATGTGCTGTGAACACATTAGCATGACATATTTTATCGAAAATTCTGTAATTACCTCTGAATCCATTGCGTCCGTTGGGTAAGAGTTTATTCTTTGAAAGCAGTTTTGGCTAAACCCCATTTATTTGATTCCTGACATCCCCCAACTGACATCTACATATTCGTGACCCCGCACTAGAAGTACCGTAGTACCACTACACCCAGAACATGCAAACATTTGTTCCACGGCGGGAATTGAACCCGTTCTTTTGCGTCGAAGGTCGTCGTTTATATTTTCTGTAGTTCTTACCGCCGTTAAGGCCTTCTGGCGTCATCACTTGAAAGAGTTGTTACTGTGTTATGGTTTTTATGATCCTCCAGTAATAAAAGCATGCACTTTATGTATTTAAATACACCTGCTACGTTTAACGAGTTGCAATCTCGCTGCAAAGTGTTATTTGGACATTGTCCATCTTTATTATCCTGTCAATATATTAAAAGAGCGTGCTCTCGACATTGTTTGGTCGGTACAACAATGTTGTTTAACGATGCGACAATGATCGCACGTGTTTGCGGTGTTTACATACCGTCTCATTGTTCGGGGTTAACTGCAGGTGCACTATAGCGTTGAAATTATCCTATTCGGTATCATTTTACGATGTTATTTCGACTATACCACGTACTTTACTATACTCCTGCTGAAGTTTCGTTGACCGTTTAGAGGTCCTTCCTCATGAGCGCCGTCCGCGTCCTTGCTCAATATAGACGTCTCTATAGTCTATATTATACCTATTGTGCTATTATATTTGGATATAAGTCTATAGGTATCTAGTATCTCTGATTGATCGAATTGTGTGTTTAATTGTTTGTTATGTACATCTGCAGTCGCACGTCCCGAGGCCCGACTTCCGCCCGCTATTCTGACCAAGTGGGGTCATCATACCTTCTGCTCACTGCTTCTAAGCTGTTCGCTTATCTTCAGCTATGCCGTTCATGTTCGACTTGCTACATATTTTTTACCGACTTCAAAAAAGGAGGTTCTTTTTTATTAAATATGTATTTCGTTTTTGTGTATATGTTACATTATATCTTCTCCAATAGTGGGCCGATTTTAATGATTCTCATTTTAATGGGTAGGTTATATTTCGAGAGTGGTCCCATATAAATTTTATGAAAAAATACCTCTCCTAAGTTTAAAAAAATTGTGAATAAAGTTTAATTTTGGACTTCAGCTTCCCGTTTATTTAAATTCGGTTTTTATTTTTTTTGAAAAAAAATTAAGTTATTGGTAGTATCACAAAGCATGGTCAATCTTATAACTAGTGGTTATATTCTCTATGATTATATAATAACTTCATTCGATTATATTCCTACTAGCTTCTGGCCACGGCTTCGCCCGCGTGGTACCCGGATAAAAAGTAGCCTATGTGTTATTCTGATGTATAAGCTTTCACATTTATAATATTAGTAGGATAGCATAAGTGGTTGAAATTCTGCTATCTGAAAGTTAGGTATCAGTTGTCTCCATGAAAATGTTGTGAGTATCTATAGAAAGCAGTTGCAGCAGTGACGATGAGGTCATGGTTTGAGATTTGGCAATGAGATGAATCGTTTTAGGTAATACTTTGGTCTTGAAAACTACAGTTTGAACGTTCAATATTGTGCATGTGTTTATGAAATAAGGAAACAGTAAGAATCAGCAACATTGTAAAATAATGATGCATTGTTTTTCTTTGTGTAGATAACTATTTTATAGAAAAATATTAGCTGCTTAGCTAATTTAGCTTTTCCCAAGGCTTTGCTAGTGTGATACCTAAATAAAGTATTCTCGGGTCATTCCAAGTCACGCACTATATTATTAGAAACAAACATCCATACTTTCCTATTTATAATGTTAGTAGGATGCATTGTACTATTTCTCCACAAGAACTATCAAATGCGAAACTATTTAGTTCAGCATGTAAATTATCCAGAACTATCAAATACTTTCACTATGTATCTGTATTCTTTACGGGCACATGAGACTTCATAGCATTGCAAGCCTCCACAGGTTACGGTGACCGCTTGTTATGGGCCGTAAGCTTGTTCAAAAAAAAGAAAAAAAATAGAAAATATGTTTATTTGACACACACTATAACACAAAAAGTATCCGGAACATACTCGTATTGCGTCCCTACCGTGATAGGGTAGCCGTCGTAGGTACTGCGCAGAATACCCCAGTCCTATCTTTGTCGTGCCAAACGGGTCTCAGTATATTTTGCCAATTTAGTTGTATAAAAATGGTTGTTGTAGGTCCGGCCTCTGGTGTCGTCCGTGCTGGACGGATTCAACGGCTGCGTGTTCGCGTACGGGCAGACGGGCACGGGCAAGACGCACACGATGGAAGGCACGCCCGCGCACGAGGGCATCATCCCGCGCGCCTTCCGGCACATATGGGCGCACATCGAGAACACCGCCTCGCCTGACGTCACGCATCTCGTCTCCTGCTCCTACGTGGAGCTGTATCTCGAGGATGTGAGGGATTTGCTCGCGAAGGATTGCAAGAAGCTCACGATACGGGGACAGGTAACACATCGATTTCTCAACTAGCAGCTAAGCAGCTTATTCCAGCGCCCATTTTGATCTTTTTAAATATTATCTGTAAATTGCAGCGCCCTGATAGGGTCAATGTACTTCCTTACAGCTACTTGATGTTAGACCTGAGCTGACGTAGATTTGAGCATGAATAAAATTAAATGAAATATGATGATGATTCTCAGCTCCTATTTAGTCTGGCGACGCGACATTTTTGTTACGATACAAATTAAGAGTACTTTGGCCTTTAAAGTGAATTTTCGTATTACTAACTTAGATGTACCTACATGAATTTTTTGACTGCAATATGTATTATATTATGAGAAACCTAGAATCGATGGATTGTCCTTTCCATCAGATAAGTATTTAAAAATACACACACGACCGCAGATATGCAGTTCTGTCAGGGTAACAAGTTTAAAAAAATAATTAAATAAGGATAAATAAAAAAAATTATTAGTGCACGGCCAGGTTAGAGAACCTACGACCTTTGGAAGTCGGTTTACAGCCCATTATGACAACATGGCTCTCAAGCAATGGTCCAATCAAAGTAGCCTTGGCATATAATACTTAGCCTTGAGTTAACTTACAAAATGATGGACGGTCAAGTTAAACCATTGATTATGATGACAGATTCCTATGAAAACATGTGACAAAAAGCTTTTATTATGACCCAACCACCCGTTATTGTGTGGGTAAACTCGGGCTTTATTAGATAGCCTATACGTTGAAGCCTAAATTATGATAAGTCTGTTACAATGTAAGCCTAATTATGTTTGAATGCAAACAATAACCTGGCCGTGCGCACGCGTCGCGTCGCGTCGGCGCAAAAGGAAATGCATGCTCAATGCGTCTAGACAAACACCTCGTGCTCAGTTTTCCGTTCACGCTACCGCTAATACGTAAGGGAAAACTCGGCAGCAGTCACGTGACATCTCAAATGCTAATGTCATTTCCATATATATCAACCTTGTCCCATGCGTTAACACCATCAGAAAGTGGTTATTGTATATGGGGCCAAAACTTGGCATGGCATTGTTTGGGCCTGACCGTGTCACCACGCATATATCAGCCTATACCATATTTAAGAGCTGATATACTATATGTAGTACCACATAACCGGAGATTCATTCATCATTCAGTATCTGTCTACTAAGGCCCACTTGCGTGACGCGCAGTGTGAGGACTAACTCGAAGATTGCGCAGTACAAAGTGACCTGCGTAATAAATAAACCATGAGTTAATTTGACAACTCGGGCTCACTAAAATCGCACCAAGAGTCAGTCAGGCAGAATGACGAAGGCCTAGACTAGTGTTGCACCAGTATCTCTACCTACCTTATTTTTTTTTTGTTATTTCTACCTTATGTTAAATGTTGTTCTCATATAAGTGTCATTCCTTGTCTTTTTGAGAATATGTTTCTTTAAACCGAAATCGATAAACAAAATTTCTCAGTCCCTTCATTTGCAAACATAATATTCGCTGACGAAATGGAAATCTATATTCATTGAGTTGCATTATGACGGGGAGAAAGACATAAGTACCTACTTTTCACAATTATGCTAACAACAACTGTGTCCAAGTGCTCGCTGGGTTCTCGTATTTGTGTGAGAAACGCCAAAGAAACCTAAAAGCCAATCACAACAAGTACTAAACAGTGTTTCCTTCAGTACTTCAGTGTTCCCTTCAGTACTTCAGTAATCCATTCAGTACCTCAATGTTCCCTTCAGTACTTCAGTCAGTGATCCTTTCAGTACTTCAGTGTTCCCTTCAGTACTTCAGTGTTCCCTTCAGTACTCCAGTGTTCCCTTCAGTACTTCAGTGTTCCCTTCAGTACTTCAGTGTTCCCTTCAGTACTTCTGTGTTCCCTTCAGTACTTCAGTGTTCCCTTCAGTACTTCAGTGCTCCCTTTGATACTTCAGTGATCCTTTCAGTCCTTCAGTGTTCCCTTCAGTACTTCAGTGTTCCCTTCAGTACTTCAGTGTTCCCTTCAGTACTTCTGTGTTCACTTCAGTACTTCTGTGTTCCCTTCAGTACTTCAGTGTTCCCTTCAGTACTTCAGTGCTCCCTTCGGTACTTCAGTGTTCCCTTCAGTACTTCAGTGTTCCCTTCAGTACTTCAGTGATCCCTTCAGTACTTCAGTGTTCCCTTCAGTGCTTCAGTGTTCCCTTCAGTACTTCTGTGTTCCCTTCAGTACTTCAGTGTTCCCTTCAGTACTTCAGTGCTCCCTTTGATACTTCAGTGATCCTTTCAGTCCTTCAGTGTTCCCTTCAGTACTTCAGTGTTCCCTTCAGTACTTCAGTGTTCCCTTCAGTACTTCTGTGTTCCCTTCAGTACTTCAGTGTTCCCTTCAGTACTTCTTTGTTCCCTTCAGTACTTCAGTGTTCCCTTCAGTACTTCAGTGCTCCCTTTGGTACTTCAGTGTTCCCTTCAGTACTTCAGTGTTCCCTTCAGTACTTCAGTGTTCCCTTCAGTACTTCAGTGATCCCTTCAGTACTTCAGTGTTCTCTTCATTTACTTCAGTGTTTTCTTCAGTACTTCAGTGATCTTTTCAGTAAACAGTGTTCCCTTAAGTACTTCAGTGTTCTCTTCAGTACTTCAGTGTTTCATTCAGTACTTCAGTGTTCCCTTCAGTACTTCAGTGTACTCTTCAGTACTTTAGTCTTTCCTTCAGTAGTCAATTAGTACTTCCTTACTGATTGACGACCTCGGTGGTGCGGCGGGCGGGCAGCCGGCTGAGACACAAGAGGTGCGGGTTGGATGCCTATTGCGGGACAAATGTTTGCAGGATCTACAGATATGTGTCAACGGGTCTGTGTGTTGTGGTACCACGGTGCTTGTAGTACTGTTACTCACGACGCAGATAATCCTAGTGGGAGTTTTTTTTTTTACTTATTCCACTGTTGACCTTGCAAAGTCTTCATCTGTCAATTTCACAAGCAATTACCGAAGGCAAGTACGAAGTTTGCATAAGATAAGTTAGTCGCAGTTCGCGACTTCGGTCAACATTGACGCAACGTGTTTCCTCCTCGACTGTACCTTACATACCTGCCACTGAGTAAATACGTTAGAGTTGGAAATTGTATCGTGTTTACTCGTGAAATTACCTGAACATACATATATGCAATCGATTTCAGGAATAAAAAAAATAGCAAATTTTCAGTGTGACAGAAAAGAACCAAAGACTAGTAACTAGACTAAAAACAAGCAAACACCCCACACCCCACACCCCACACCCCACACCCCACACCCCACACCCCACACCCCACACCCCACACCCCACACCCCTCAGCTGTCATACATAGTCTTGACCCCTCACCAGGATTCCCTGTGTCGCGGGTATCAGGAACTACAAGTACCGTGCTATCAAGTATCTGCAAAACATGCCAACGTTTTTCCCCCCCCAGCGGGAATGGAACCAGCACCAGCTGGCTACTCGCCCGCCGCGCCACCGAGACAGAGTAAGAAAGAGGGACATCAGTACGATTTTTTTGGAAAGTCTACTTAATTCCAAATTGACGATATTTTTAATACTACTTAAAACAAATACTATATGATAGCTCGGCCGATTACCTACTTTACTGGTATGATCCTTAAAAAAAATTTAAATTAAGATAGGTAGAGAGTGTTAGGTTGCCATCCTTGAAAACTATTTCATTTAACTAAGAATAACTCCAAGAAAAAATATATTTAATAAACCTTAAACAATGACACAAATTAATGTTCACTGAATGTCTCACAGTTGTGTTAAAATCTAATTTTTTTGTAACTTTCTTTGATTATTCTGACTTAAGTGGGTCAGATTGGCGCCAGCTGTGGGATGGGCGATGCGACAAGTCTGTCACATCGCACATCCCACAGCTGGGCATAGACCTCTCTTTGTTTGTGACATCCGCCTAGCTGTTGCGCCAATCGGACCCACTTAAGTCAAAATAATCAAAGAAAGTTACAAAAAATGTAGATTTCGTGTATATTCATTTAATGGTCATGATACCCACTGATAATTCTAGAGACCACGAACCGGCCATCAATCTGCAAGCAAACAGTTGGTGCGAGCATCGGCACGGGTGATGTCGCGCGCCGGTGCCGGTGACATCACCCGTACTTGATGCTGTTTATTATGGCATTTATGGCCCACTGCAAGGTTTCACCTATTCACACTGAACAATGATTTGAATGGAGATCGTTTACATATGTACTCGGACGTATATGGTGAAGATGGAAGGCAATAAATTTAACTTGTATTTAAATCAGTTCGATAAAGAAGCAGTTGATACTAAAGATGAGCACACCATAAATTTACGAAATAGAAAAATGAAAATGAAAATAATACTTATCACTTTAAGAAGAACAATTAAAAAGAATCACTAAATCACGATCAAAAAGTCGTCGATCCATAACGGTTTACAAAAGTTTGAAAATAAAAAACTACTTCATGTTGTAGAAACGGGAATTTTCACTTACTACACTATCGGTGAAGGCACCGACTAAGTTTCGACTCATTCCGAGAGTCTTCACGAGGGTGAGTGAACGCGACCCCTCGCGTGTAGTAGTGCACGGCGTGACGCGGAGGGAGCTAGTCGCCTCTATTCATATCGTAGAAACGGGAATTTTCACTTAGAAATAGAATAGAATATATCTTTATTGTACACCAGTAAATACAGAAGAAACACGAAAAAGAAATTATAATTATATCTAGTGATACAATGGGTGACCTTATCGCTGAAAGCGATCTCTTCCAGGCAACCTTTGGATGGACAGAAACTGTAAGAACAAATAAGGACGGCGGCGTACAACCAACATTATAGAAAACGATAGAAGTTAAAAAGTGTAGTAAGTAAAAATTGTCAAGTTCACGATAGTTTTAAAATAAAAATAAAACTACTTTTTGAAAAGTTCGCGTTGTCAATTTAAAGATAAATAAACACCAAATAAACGCGTACATAATGATGTCATAACCCAGACCTCGCAGAACATGTACACATTTGTTTGTTATAGTTCAAAAGCCGTAAAAACAATTGTGATTACAGGTACCAATTGTGGTTTTAAAAAAAGAGCGTTTTGAAATATATAAAGATCTGGCAACGCGCTTGAAATGCCGCTGTTGTTGCAAGCTTCCATAGGTTACGGTAACCGCTTACTCCACTCGGACATACGAGTATAATAATATGGTGAATTCCATAGGCCCATATGCTTGCATATCCAGTTATAAAAAAATGTGCGTCAGTGTGAAATATACCTTGCGGTTCATATTGTAAAAACGGGAATTTTCACGTACCGCACTATCGGTGAAGGCACTGACTAAGTTTCGACTCATTCCGAGAGTCTTCATCAGGGTGAGTGTTCGCAACGTTCTCCCTCCGCGTCGCGTCGAGCACTACCTTGCGGTTTTTATTCTACTTAATCTCACTGGTCCTTTTGTGGTTAGCTTGCTTAAAGTGTGGTAGACCTTCACCTTGCACTGGTATTCTCTATAACGTCCCTCTTTATGGCTCCTTGGTCGATACACGTGAAGCGGTGTCAGGGTCGCGTTATCAATTTATGATGTTTCGATAACGACTTCGCATCGATTACCGACGATAAACTATACTGCCTTGTTTTAAACTATATCTACTCCTTATAACTTCACTTACCTTAGTGTTATAGTTCACTATCGCTTGAACCAATCTGTTTATAAGGACTTGGTGATGTTCCTTCCTTTATAACTCTTATGCCTATTGTTTATGTCTTGTTATGTTTCAACTGATGTATCATTAGACTTTGTGAATTTGTAGTAGTTTCCTAATTATATAACTTCAGTACATTATTTTATCTAACACTACTTTTATGGATTTATTTCAACTTCCACACAAACAACTAGGAGGACTTAATGCTAAAACATTCTCTACCAATCAGAGTCTAAGCGTGTAAAAAATGGTGTGACGTGTCGAATAAAATCATGAGTAATTACTTTTGTTTGGAAGTGGTCCAAATCTTCGTTTGATGTCATGATCGAGCTCGTCTGCTGAATGTTTATGTGATTCACATCAATATTTTCAGGATAAAACAATGAAATATCATAATGCAATGAAGCTACTATTGCAGCTAAAAAGAGGCTTTATAAGAAATTGACTTAAATTTTAATATCAATAATGAATCAATTCAGAACTTCAAAACATTCCTCAATGTTTGAAAATCTGAATTAATGCCAACATGATATAAGATTAAGTAAACACTGAAGAAAAGCTCGTAGCTATTTAGGAAACAAACGTTTGTAAAATCTAGAGACATCTAAAATACATAAAGCTGTATGATTGGTTAAACTACTCAAGCTGGTAATCAGCCTTATTCACGCAGGTCGAGCCAATTTGCTGATTTGTCATCGGTGAACAAAAGGGGTCGCTCCGCTGGTCCTTGAAAACTCCACGAGGACAATAATACTCAAACGCAGTATAATGTATGTTGTACTAAATCATAGGTCCGTAACGATAACGATGTGTGTCATGTTTTGTGAGCCGGGTCAAGGGAAAACGTATATAATTAGGGTAGTTTGTAAAAGATTCATGCTCTGATATTTGATTATTTGACTATCTGAGTGATTTTGGGTGCTAGCTTACTAAATGCCGCAAAGTTTTAACGGGACAAATTATAAATGAGTATGAGTATATAATCTGAGAATGTCCATCACGTTGTACAATCGTTAGCGTATGCTTTATTTTTATTTTTATTTCTGCTATTTAACTGAAAACTAGAACTATACTTGCTACGCCAGCCTCAGGAAGCGGAAAAATCTACATTCATTTTGTACACGACATTATGATGTTCAGTTTATTTGCAATTTCACTTAATATCTTGATTATGGCTTGTAATTTGCAATTTGAATGCTATAAATATTGACAAACACGTGTTAAACACAACAAATATCTAGTCAGTTAAACAGCCCGTGTGTTGTAAAAATCATAACTTGTCAATCATTTGAACTCTATTGATAACGTAATTAAATTTGAGTTTACGGATAAAATTGATTTTAAAAAAATCACTTTGAATGGCAATGATTAAATTATTGAAAATAATTAGAAAATTAAAACCTTGTCTACAACGGATGCTTGAAAAACAGCTCATTCGAGCAATTGTGCAAACTTTGATACACAAATTACGTAATACTCAACATGAGGTGCAATTAGAGGTGTATTGTTGAAAGGAAACTCATATTACATTTTGCACAAAGAAATTTCAAGGTGCGTAAGATCAAGGCCGCCGTGAATGCTGTGACAAACGCTGTACAAATTGTTCGATGTAAACAAATGCTTTCGTGAAACTATGCCGAGGCTAGGATTCTAGATTTCACATAGATGTTATGTCACTATTGTTGTTACCTAGATTATTCAGCTGCTGACAGAATCAATAGCAACACAACATTCATGCAACGTTTTAGATTTGAACATATTTGGCAACATTTCTTTTTTATCTGCGACATTCTCTGAAGCTCACTAGATGACACATGTAAAGTCATTTATTCATTAAAATCACAAGGATCCCTTTGAAACGTCGGTTTCATCTATTGCCTGTTCCTCCGCGACCGAGCCAAGTATGTCAGGGACACAGTGCGAATGAAGACACATTTTTGACAGATCAATTAATAGTTTGAGGGAGGTCTATGTCCAGCAGTACACTCGTACAGTCTGTTAATAGAAGTTTAGAAATGCAGCTGCATAAGTGATATCCCCTTGCGATCCTCCAGCAGGAACTGAACGGGTTCTACATTCCGGAGATGACGTCTGTGGTGTGCAAGTCAGCGGCGGAGATGGTGCGGGTGATGCGCG